>ML295403.1:0-37820 GCA_005239495.1 Nicotiana undulata
TATATATATATATATATATATAATAGAAAAATTTAAAAACCTACATTATCAGTATGTTTGAATTAATTAGCCTTTTTATCTGATTATCGATTAGTATTTACTATAAAGATTTACCTACTACATATATGTTCCCATGAAAAAAAAATCTAATTAATATATCTAAGTTAAACTCTTTGATTACTATGAGCGGAAAGACTTTGTTTTGTTTTAAAAGTTTCTTTTTTTTTTAATAATCAGAGTTTGACACAGTGTGGATTCATGTGATCAGTAAGATCTGTCTAGAAGTGCAAAACAAGATAATTATGCCAATTAAACTTTAATGAGTGATGACTCATCTTTACCTATTACCCCTTTCGGTTCACAATAAGTGATCAGTTTTCTTTTTAATTTTGGTTCAAAATAAGTGTCCAGTTATGTAATCAAGAAAGAATTCAATTTGTTTTTACAAAATAAGGCATATGTACATATTCCTATAAAATTTTGTTACTCCACACATTAAATGTTTAATTAGGGGTAGTTTAGTCATAGTAGGTATTTTTATATAGAATTTAGTATTTTTTTAATGGACGTGCTAAAAGTAAATTGGTCGTGAACCGGAAGAAGTAATAAAAAAAATGTGATAGTGCCTTCATTAGTACTTTCCTTTTTTTTATTTATATTTTTAGTCTTCGTCTATGCATTTTCTTAAATCTCAATCAGTATGTGCTGAACTGTAAATAGCTACAAAGTCCCACCTGTCTACCTCACAACTACCATTACAATATAAAGTCTGATTGATGAAATACCCTATTGTATATATTTTCTGTTATAGACAAGATTTTAGCATGATCTCATGTATCCATTAATAATTCGTACCAGAAATCTCATTCTAGCTACGCTTAAATTAAAGTACTCCTTTCAGACGTGATCTTATTTTTTATTAACTGATGGTGTGAAGTTCTTATATGTCCACCGCAAATCAGATTAGTTAATAATCGAGTAGGTAATTTTGGATTTTTTTATTTGTCCAAAACTTTGGACTAGCTCTTGGAATTATGGATTGTTCAATATTCTTCATCTCAAACAGTAGTTTTTCAGTCATTTTTGCTCATTCTAATGCCTTTAATTGATGCATTAATAATTTCAAGAAAAACAAGGAAAAAAGAGAGTTTGAATTCTATAGATTTAGCTCGCACGAGTTCAGATGCAAAGTTGGTAAAAGAACAAACAAGAAAAAACCATGCAGTAAATGTTTTAAAAAAAAGGCAGTTCGGTTCACCCGCTATGTGCGGGGTTCAGGTAAAGGCCGGACGACAAGGGTCTATCGTACGCAACTTTACCCTGCATTTTTGCAAGATGCTATTTTCACGACTCGAATCTTGACAGCAACTTTACCGATAAATGTTAGTTAAAGAAAAAACACACACAAAAAAAGACTAACCCGTCAAGCAAGTGTAAATGAGCCTCCAAATTGTGAGCACAAACAAGATCATTAGTTGGTTTCAAGAAAGGTGAATTCTTGTGATCTAAAGCCAATTCTACTCCAACATGCGAATAACTCCACGGCAGCCCTTCACAAATCTTCATAACCATAGACGGCGAGTGCTCGTTAAACACTAACCCAGGAGACTTTGGAACAATGTCATGAACATTCACAATTCTCAAAACTTTCACGCCCAATTTTTCAAGTCTTTCTTTAAACCTTGTATTTCCCACTCTTGGCCCTGCAAAGGAAAATACACCAATAGGCACAGCCCTAGTATCTGCCCTTATATTTAAACCCGTTTCCACAATATCATAAGCACTCAATATTGCCAAAGCACTGCCTAAACTGTGTCCAGTCACTGTTATGCTCATTTCCTCATTTGGGTACTTTTCTACTAATCTTTTCACCTCGGTTAGTATCTGTTCTCTTGCTGAGAATTTGCAATACCTACAGAATACGTAGCATACAATTACAATCAATGAGTTTAACTAAACCAACTCTTTTAACAGTGAACTTGCTTAGATATACATGTAAAAAAATTTACTAGAGCTAAATTAAACAAATACATTAAATATCTAAATCCTATATTTAAAAAGTCATGTAATGGGTTCAACTAAATTAATTTTTTCAACAAAGGAACTAGATAAAGCTAAAAAAATAATGAAATTTCAACAAATAAATAGTTATGAACGGATAAATTTAAAAGTATAATGGGTTTAGTGTTAGAAAAACTAAATGTTGAATCTGTCAAATTTAAGTTATGGATATCTTACCTGCAATTCTCGTCTTTGTCAGTGTAAAGATCAAGAAACCCAGATTCGACCTTGACATTAGGATCAGGGCAAGGTATTTTGTCTGAAGAAATCGGACGGAGAAAGTCCATTAAATCAGCAATCCATTCCAAACGAGTCACAGTCCCTCTCCATGCAATTGTTATGTCTCGGCGCCCTAAGCGTTTTGATGTTTCGTCGTTTGAAACAGCAACGTAACCAATCCAATTCGCGTTTTTGCTCCATACCTGTTCAGACATAACATAATTAAGTAATTATAAGTATACGTTTTTAACAGTTTAAACTTGTATATGAGACGGCCACAAACAATACCTTAGGCCAACGTGATTGTTTGAAGAAATTTGGCAAGTTAATATTTGAAGTTGCATATAGGTAACGTGTGATATCGTAGCCATAGTTGGCCATGTCTAGACCATCAAAGAATTTGTGCCGTGGAAATTTGCAGCTTCCACAGTACTTAGAATATGGATCAAAATCAAAAGCATCGTAACAAGCTTGAGCCATTTCTCCATATCGAATTAACTCGTTTCTTAAAAGTGGATCCAGTGGATCAAGCATGCCTACCCAATCATCTTTGCCTAGAATTTCTAGCCATCGATCTGCTAGTAATTCTGGTTCTTGAATTTTTATTGTTGTTGTGCTAGTATTTTCACCTTCTTCTAATTCGTCCACTATATTATTGTCCCTTTCCTTTTCGAGCTCATTGATGATAGATGTGAGAGATCGGCTACTTTTAGAAGACAAGGATGGTGTTCTTGTTGACAATTTGACTATATTTGGAAACTTTTGGCTAGGAAAAAAGGAAGAATAAAGTAATGAATCGGGTCTAAGGCAAGTACCTTCGTGCTGATGGGGTGTACTTGTTTGGAATGTAAGAATTGAGTTAGTAAGGAAAGCCATTGAAATGTTAAAGCTTTTTCTTTTTGGAAGATGAAACAGAATAGTTGAGATCAATGATAGGGCTGAGGGGTAATATAATGATGTTCTTCACATTTCATCATTAAAGAAAAAAGATGAAAGTTGATATAATAAGGTCCACCGAGTTATTAAAAAAAATTATTTTGTTGATGTTGAAAAATGAAGTGAGCATGTTTCACATGGGCCTTATAATCTTGAATAATATTCTACTCCTATGAGCTTTGGAGGTTGACCTACGATGAATTCTCAAGAAACTTCCAAATAATGATCTTCGGTTTTCTTTTTCTAATTAACTTTGATACGTGTGAAGCTATTATTTAGTTGTGGTTTCCTCATTTCAAGAGAACTACCTCCAAATATAATTGTGGTTGAAATTAAGCTACTTCCTTTCACATATGACATGTCACCCGATGGTAAAATTTAATTAATAAAGTACATAAAATGTGTTATGTTGTTACTTAAGCTTTATTACTTAGCTATAGTCAATTAAGAAATACTTTGACATAATATTAAACAAAATCTTTTCACACTCATTCACTTATTTCATGCTCAACATAAATATAGTAGTATCACAAATCCACTTGTAAAAGTATGAAAAAATACATAAAACTTAGCTATTAAAATAAAACACCTCGAAATTTCATTACAAGAATTCAAAACTGAGAATTGAAAAATAAAAGAAAAAACAAATCAAACTTGTTCCAAGTTGTAACTAGAGCTTCTTATGAACATGACTTATGGTCTGTTTGGTTAAACATCTAAAATCAGCATATTTTAAACAGTGTACTTTTCTAGAGATGCAATTTGTGTTTGGCTAATAATTTGAAAAGCACTTTTGAGTTTTCTCAAAAGTGTTTTTCAAAAAAGATCTTTTAGGAAGAAATAACTTTTTTCTACGTACTTCTCAAAAACTGCTTTTGCTTCTACTAAAAAATATATGTTTTCCTTCTAAAAGTTTGATCAAACACTTTAGCATTGAAAAAGAAAACAGTTTTGACCAAAATAAAACTTTTGGTCAAAAGAAAAGCTTAGCCAAACAGGCTATTAATCAAATTTAATGTATAGAGCATGTAAGAATCAAATATTGATACACCCCGACATTCACCTACTTCATCTAGACCATTCACAAGAAGCCAAGCAAAGGAGTTGCAAGATCTTAGATTGTTGATTATGAAGCTTGAAGCATCCGACGGAGTTTTGGAGAAGTCTCATACACATTTCAACGCGTTCCAATGGTTTGAAGACCAAGAATTGAGGCAAGAGGATGACCTTGGAGTAGGTTCTACCCAAAGTGACTAATTTGCATAATAAGTTACTCTTTGGGGCTATTTTAGGAATTTCTTGTACCTAAAATAGCATTAGTATAAATAGCTAAGCATTAGTGCCTTTAGGGATATACTTGATGAATGCTAAAACTTGAATACATGTAAGTCTCACACTCTTTCATTATCTTTTAATTAATGCATTTATGTTCATGCCTTTAATTCCTTTATTGCTTTGTTTATGCTTTTATTAATGCTAAATTAGTCTTAGTTGGTGAGCAATTAGTAGTGAATGTTTAATTTCTTGATTACTGTATCCGGATTTTCAAGAATTACCAATCTCTTGAGGGTTTTCATAGCTTATGGTTACAATTAATTGCGTTCATAGAGATAATTAGGCTTCATAGCCTAATTGATTCTTGTTCTACCAATCAATTGTAGGCCTGACTCTTTTTCATTGATTCCGCATATTTTGTAATATCCGTTCGTTCGTATTCCGTAACAAATATTTTTCTCAAGAGGGTTTCCTAGCAACAAATTCGCCCTTGCTTAAAGGCCCACCCAAAGCATTAATGACTGACGCAAAAGGTATGGATGGACATGGCCGGCCGCAATGGTTTTGGTCGTTACATTGTTTGCGTCTCTCATTGCAAGTTGCAACTCGCAAAAGAAAATCAAGTACTGTAGTATTCTTGATCTCCATTTCTTTTGTTCTCTGTACTAATGTTGCCTTGCCTGAATATGCTACAATTAAGGCTGCAGGGACCACCTCCTATCAATAGTGCGGAGCCAGGATTTTTGGTAAAGGTGATTCAAAATATAAAGAATTAAATATACGAAAAAGTCAATAATATTTAACATATAATATATATGTATATAAAAGAAATTTATGTAAGTTTGCAGCGACCTTGGTACAAAAATGGCTGTGCAACTGCATGGCTATAGAAATAATTAATGAGCCTTAATTGTACACTCCTTTTGTCTATATTGCTATCGGGACCACATCGATTCTTCATAAATCAGGTGTTAAATGACTACATCAATACTACTTACATAACTCATAAACTCGGTGTTTCTTGAGTTCTTATACATTAATGATGTTGAGTTTCACTATTATTGTGACAAAATTACGCAGCAGCGGTGCTTCATGATTTGTTGAACCTTAATTGTGTTGAATTTTACTGTTATTGTGACAGCAGATCTAATTGTTTATTATGTGTCCACTCGTTAGCTTACGAATTGCTAATATTTTTACAAAGACTTATCCTTATATCATTTTTGTTGTTTTTTACGTGACAATGCGTCATTTCCACATGTTCATATTAAGGGACATAATATAACTCTTACCTACTATCTAGTTCTTATCACATCTTAACTACTTTCTTGTACCTATCTCGAGTAATTGACACACGTAACTATCTCACGAAAACGATGTAAATATCTTTTATTGTATTTCATATTATTGTGATGACCCGATAAATCACTTTGAGTTTAATCCTTTATTTTTGTGTTCAGATACCTCAAATTGTTTCGTTCAGCCTTTCTTGATTTGCGTGCGCAATCTGTATTCTTTTTCGAAAATTTTTAATTTGAAATTTTGCCTTAAAACTCATTTAGGTTGATTACGGTCAACGTTTTGTGTAAACGGACGCAGATCAGTGTCTTGACGGTCCCATTGGGCCCGTATTTGGGACTTGAGCGTAGGCCCGAAATCGAATTCGAAAGTCCCTAACTTGATTTAACGTAATTTTTTGAAAATTAGTAACTTGAAGGCTAAAAGATTCCTAAGTTTAAACATAGGTTGCATTTGTTGCTACCGAGTTCGGATTTCAATTCTAGAACTTGGAATATTTTCATTTTACCATTTATAACATGTCTGCAAAATTTGGTGCAAAACAGAGTTGATTTGACGTGATTCAGATGTCCTGTTATAAATTTGCATGTTCTTGAGTTTCTTTGAAAATAGTATTCATTTTGATGTCCGATTTGTAGTTCTATGTGTTATTTTGGTGTTTCGATCGCGTGAGCGCGTCCGTATGATATTTCTCGACTTGTGTGCACGTTTGGTTTGGAGCCCCGAGAGCTCAGGTGAGTTTAGACGCGTAGCGGAGTGTTTGATAGAGTTAGGTGTCTGCTGGTTTTTTTTCTGCAGAGGTCTCAATTCTCACAATTGCGAGGTTACGATCATATTTGCGATAGTAGGAGGAACTCTGCCAGGTTCGCATTTGCGAACAATTTCTTTGCATTTGCGATGGGGTGCTGGCGTGGGCTGGTTCGCATTTGCGATCAAAGTGGTCGCATCTGCGAACGTCCCATGTTCACATTTGCGAACAAAATCATCGCATTTGCGATGGCACCAGATATGTGAGTTCTTTGCATTTACGACATCTCCGCCTAGACAAGTAGCTGAGGGACGGGATTTTAGCCTTACTTTTCATATTTTGGAACCCTAAACACCCTAGAAGCGATTTTCTAAGAGGATTTTCTTCCCAAAACATTGATAAGCAACTTTAATCTATTTCTTTTCAATTACTCATTACTTTCCAAGTGTTTTCGACATTAAATCTAGGATTTTCATGATAGAAATTAGAGATTAGGATAGAATTGGAGGGTATTTGTATAATTCAGATTTAGACCTCAAATTGAGGTGGAATTTCCAAACTAATCACATAATCGGGCTCGGGATGAATGATTTGGTTTTGGTTCGAATCTCGGATTTTGACCAAACGGGCCCGGGATTGACTTTTGTTGAATTTTTGAAAAAAAATATAGATCTTAACTTTATGTATTGTAATTGATTTTCCTAGCATTAATATTTTGGTAATTAGTTTTTTATTACCAGAAAAATATTTGCAAGTATAAATAAAAACCTTGTCTCTATCACACAAGGAAGGTATTCTTGGAGGGATCTACACTCAAAGGCAAGGATCGTGAGCGAATTATGGACGCAAGAAGGCATAGTCACCAGGAACATAAATTTCTAGACAGTTGAGAAAAGCTTAAATATGCAATGCTTGACTACATATTTGGATACTTCAGTTGGTTGCAGGTCTTCAGCACATGAGAATGAACACTTTCATCCAAAGGATATAATCTCCACAAGGTCTAAAATCACCATGAAGACGGGCCAATATGGCAAACTCATATGCGCTATTGTGAATTGTGGCTATTTTTGTAATATCCTTCGTTATTTTTAGCCACTTTATAGTACATAATGTGATATCAATTTTGAGTACACTACTCAAGATTGATAATAGGGATGTATACGACCAAAATCGGAGAGCCCGATTTTGAGGCCACCGTGGCATTCCGCGCCTGACCTCGAGAAGCTCGGAGCAGTGTTCGAAGCTTGACCCCGAGGGAACATATCGAAGGTTCCCTGTGCTCGACCTCAGGGCAGTACAAATCGATGACCATCATGGATAAGTGGGAAATTCCCAAGGACACGTGACTAGAGCTAACCAAGTCTGCAAGAATAGTACAAATCCGTACTAAGCCATTAAATAGCTGTACTAATGGCATTTCTTTGTAATAATTATACATGTACTATGTTTGGATTCCCCCTCTTATATAAAGGGGACCCTATTCTATATAACAAGAACATTCTCTGCTCTCTTACCTAAACGTGCTCAAACAATTGTTCCACATATTTATTGCTTTTTATTTATTGTCTTCATTAATTGTTCTTCATTTATTACTCATTATTTACCATCAAAGGCCACCCTCGAGGCCCCTAACATCACTGCATATTCATCGATCCCCTCTCACTTAGCATTATAACTGAACCTCGAGGCCCTGTTTTAGTAACCTCGAGGCCTAGCTTAGTACTAGCTTGGTTTTCATATCACTACTTTCCCTTACTCCTATCTCATTTTTTCCTATTCATACTTGGCATCTATTGCCTAACAACTAGTATTGAAATAAATCAAATATTTTTAGAACCACATAATCAAATATAATTGTCATTACCATTTTCAAGGTAAATAAGAGAGTATGTAATTTCACTAGATAGGCAGCTACATTGCTTAGACTCATTGACATTATGTTTTATTTTTTAGATATATAAATACTAGCCCTAGGCACCTCGCCTTGTGGATTCACTTAAAAACAAAAAAAAAAGGTTTGGACATGTAGCCCCAAACCTAGGAACATCAAAACTAAGTAACACCAAATCTGAGTATACTAGCTAAGGATAGAAGTTTAATTCTTGAAGTCTTTTAGCTAGACTAGGACTCAAGCTTCCTCGACAATGGACCTTTTGAATTATCGTTTTAACCATCTCCTCACTTCTCCTCTGATGCATGCGGAAAGTTCTCCAATTCCTTTCTTTCCATATATGGTATACAATACAAGTTAGAATGTCACGACCCCAAATCCTAACAGGTCGTGATGGCGCCTATCGTGGAACTAGGCTAGCCAACCATCACATTGCTACACAATTGTTTTGTTATAATGTTTCAAAAATCAATAACAAGCAACAAACAAAATATAAATTAATTTTTTTTAAGTCTTTACGCCCCAATAATATTAATCTAATAGTCTAAACAATTCCCCCAAGACTGGAGTCAACTGATCACGAGCATCTAAGAAATAACTAACTCTGCCAATGTCTTAAGCAATGTCTATGAACTAAAATACTAATACTAAATAAGGAAGGGAAATTGAGAAGCTGCGGACGCTGGACAACTATCTCGAAATCCCAAAGCTGATGGTGAATGAAACTCGGATGACTACTGCTCTGAACCAATACCTAGATCTGCACACAGAGGTGCAGAGAGTAATGATGAGTACGCCAACTCAATAGTAATGAAAATAAATCACAGTCTGAGAAATAAGAAACACACAGAACAGATACACCAATCCACAAAACAGTAAAATATCAAGTCTCCATAAAGTATACATCAAATACATAAGTTCGAAAACAAGTTTCCATAAAATCCTTTGAAAAACAAGTATATTTTCCAATATTTCTCAGTAAAACTCTCAGTAAAATCAATTTGAAAAATGAAGTGAATCATAGTCAAAACTCAGTGAAATATCATCGTAAAACTTCCCTTCGGGGCATAATCATCACTCGATATAAATTTCCCTCAGCACCTCACCACCACTCAGTACCAGCCCCGCGGGCAACCTCACTTTCACTCATGCCTCCCAATCACTCATCACTCGGCACTCGCACTCAGTAGGTACCTGCGCTCACTGTGGGTATGTACAGACTCCGGAGGGGCTCCTACAGTCCAAGCACTATAAACAAGCTACATCATGGCATAAATCACTCTCAGGCACTCGGCCTCTCACATATCATAACATCCTCACATTGGCCCTCGGTCTCACTCAGTCAGACACTCTCAACATGCCACTCGGGCCATGAATAAAATGGGGTTCTCGACCCAAAATAGTATTTCATTTCAAGAAATAGTAATATCATCAAATATGAGTGTCAACAGTTTCACAGAAAAGACTGAGTGTAAAATCATAGTTTCAAAGTGAGGAAAACATGTAAAACAACCCCCAAGGGGTTAAAACAGATCGACACTAGGCCCCAAACATGGCTTACAGCCCAAATATATCAAAATATATCAATAATATTAAGCATAGGCTTTAAAAGTGGTTTCACAACTCAATAGTCGCCTAAAAAGGGATATATTTCCAAATTTCCGATTTGTGAAATCCAAAACCCATGAAAGGGTGCAAAGTCCGGGGTTTCATACCCTCAGGACAGGAGTTAAAGACATTACTTACCTCAAACTAGCCCGAAAAGCTACTCTGCAACCCGCTTGCCTCTCGAATCAACTTCCAAGTGCTCCAAATCTACCAAGATCTGATTTTTATCATAAAATTATGCTAAAGGAATGAATTCCAATTGAAAAGTACCAATTTTAGCATAAAATCCGAATTTAGCCAAAACCCGACCCCGGGCCCGCATCTCGAAACTTGACAAATTTATACCAAAATATTCTTCATCATATCACGAGTCCGTACATATAAAGAAAGCTAAAATCGGAGTTCGTTTCACCCCTCAAATCATCCCCTAAAGGTCTCATAATCTCAAGCCTAACTCCACCTTTTTCTACTGATTTTTCATGAATTAAACACTGGTATTTTGTTCCTTAATCACATATAATCGAGTATTAGGGTCCAAAATCCTTACCTCAATGAAGAACAATGATTTCCTGTCTTCAAAATCGCCTCAAAAGCTCTCTTTTCGTACAAAAATGGTGAAAAAGTGGGTATTGGTCGCGGAGGGTTTAATTTATAACTGCCCAGATTTTTTACTCTTCACGAACGCATCAAAACAACCGCGTTCGCATAGAGTATCCTAACTGGCCCCATAATTCCTTCTATGCGAACGCGGCTGCCAGCCTGCGAACGCACAGTGCAACCAACCCAAGCCTCTGCGAATGCACCCCCAGGCGCCGCGAACGCATAGACCAATGGGCCTGGGGTCCCTCAGACGCCTCACACACTACGCGAACGCACCCCCCACTACCGCGTTCGCACTGCCCAAACTCCTCACCCTCCGCGTTCGCACCTCCCTAACCGCGAACGCACAGACCAATTTACCTCAGCCTCCAATTTCCCCTATGCGAACGCGATACCCTCTCCGCGAATGCATAGGGTAAATCCCTCTGCAGAAAACACCAGCAAAACATCTATTTTTCTAAGTCCAAATGAGTCCGTTAACCACCCGAAATCAATCCCGAGCCCCTCGGGACCTCAACCAAATATACCAACACATCATACATGATCATTAAAACTTAGTTGAACTCTCGAAACACCAATAATGACGTCAAAACACCAAAATCACCTCGGATTCAAGCCTATGAACTTTGAAATTTCTAAATTCCACCAACGATGCCGAAACTATCCAAAACAACTCCGATTGACCTGAAATTTTGCAGACATATCCAAAATGAAATTATGAACCTTTTACCAACTTCCGGAATTCCATTCCGACCCCGATATCCTATTTTCCACTGCCGACCGAAAATCGCCAAAAACTAACTTTCGCCAATTCAAGCCTAATTCTACACCGGACATCACAAAATTATTCTGAACACACTCCTAAGTCCCAAATCACCTAACGAAGCTGTCCGAGCCATAAAATCCACATTCCGAGGTCGTTTACCAATAAGTCAACTCTCAGTTGACTTTTCCAACTATAAGGCTATTTTAAAGACTAAATGACTAAACTCTCACTACAACCATTCCGATTCCAAACCTACCAACTCTAACACATCAAAAACAGTATAATCAACCTATGCCAAGGCAATAACAGTAATTATAATGCAGGTTCTACATAACGACCGACCGGGTCGTTACATTCTCCCCCTCTTAAACAAACGTTCATCCTCGAACGAGTCTAGAACCATACCTGGAGTCTCAAACAAGTGAGGATATCTGCTCTGCATATCCCGCTCGGTCTCCTAAGTAGCCTCCTCCACTGGCTGACCTCTCCACTGTACTTTCGCTGAAGCTATATCATTGGACCTCAACTTTCTTATCTCGCGAGCCAAAATTGCTACTATGATTCTCTTGAAGCCATGTCAAGGCATTAGAGGATTTATTCCATTCACAAGTTCTATCTAATTCATGTTTGACCTTGCCAAGCTCTTCTTTAAGGGATCTTATCTGTTCATCCTTGGCATACATTTTATCTTTTAGTCTTCCCAAATTTTCTTCTAACATGACATAAGAGTGATCAATAACCTTTTTACTGGATCCTAATCTCAGTTTTAAGTTCTCAGATTTTAGTTCTAGAATCTTAGTCTCAAGTGGATGAACCTGGTTCAACAAAACAATGTTTTTCTTTTCAGATTCACTGACTCTGATTTCCAGGTTCATGCACTTTGCTTTTAGCATTGCACATTCTTTAGAGAGTTGATCATTCTCTTTGGATGTTTCCTCAGAATCATCTATGAAATCAAGTAGCAACTCAGAGAGTTTTTCCTTAGATAGGAACTTTATTTTGTTTTTAAGATGGGAAATACTTACCTGTGGTTCTTCATCAGATTCTCCAATTTCCATGAGCGCATGATCTTCAGTCTCCCCATCTTCTGATTCCTCATCTGAACTTTCCCCCCAAGCAGCGACCACAGCCTGTGTTGTGGTCTTCTTGGGTTGGACCAGTTCCTTCTTCGTGTTCCTTCTTTCATATCTCTCCTTTTTCCATTCTACTTCCCACTGGGGACAAGTTTTGATGAGATGGTCAGTCTTACCACATTTGTAGCATCCCTCGTTGGTTAGCCTTTCTGGAGCTTTTTCTTTGTTGTAGTTTCCTCCTCTAGAGTTGCCCTTCTTCCTCATGAGAAAGTTTCTGAATTCTTTGGTAATCATGGCCAACTCATCATCCTCTAGATCTTCTCCCTCAGTGATTCTCAGAGCTAGACTGATCTCCTTCTTTGGTCCATCCATCTTCATAGTCTGCCTTCTGAGTTCATAGGCAGTGAGGTTTCCAATTAGCTCATCCAATCTCAGGGTTGCCATATTTTTGGATTCTTGGATAGCAATGATTTTGCTTTCCCAGGAAATTGGCAAGACCCTTGTTAGGATCTTCTCAACCCTATCCTCTTCAAGAATGACTCTTCCATGAGATTTTAGTTCATTAGCCAAGGTTGTGAACCTTGTATACATCTCTTGGATAGTCTCTCCTTCTTTCATAGTGAAGTTTTCATACTGAGATTATAGTAGAGTACCTCTTGACCTCTTTACCTGAGGTGTTCCTTCATGGGCTACTTGTAGAGAATCCCAGATTTCTTTGGATGTGGTGCAAATTTGGATTCTGCTGTATTCATCTGGACCTAATCCACAAACTAGCCACTTCTTGGCCTTAGCATTCTTCTCCCATTTCTTCAGGTCTTCAGCAGTGCAATCAGCCCTAGTCTTTGGTACATCCACACCTTCAGCAGTCTTCTTCATTGTAGCTAGAGGCCCATCAGTGACTATGTCCCAGAGTTCATAGTCTTCTCCTATCAGGTGGTCCTTCATCCTGTTCTTCCACCAAGAGTAGTACTGGCCATTGAAGAGTGGTGGCCTTGCAGTTGATTGACCTTCCCAGTTCCCAGGTGGTGCACTCATTTTGATCTTTTCCAAGGTGTTAGCCTTTTCAAGGATAACCTGCTCTGATACCAATTGATGTTTTAGACGTCAATACCACACAAGAATATAGGTTAAAAGTGTGGTACCCAATTTTTTGAGTGCTGTCTCACAAGAAAAACCTGGTTCTTCTTTGTGTTCCAACTCCTACTGGTGCGGAATAATAAAAGCAGTAAAGTAAAAACATAGAGATTTTTACGTGGAAAACACTTTGCTCAAAAAGTGAAAAAACCACGACCTACTCCTCAGTAGGATTTTCTCAAACTCTTAACTGAAAACTCTAAGCCAAACGGACTTACAAAATAAACTCTGTTGTAATCCTAGGACTAACTCTAATCCCTTTGTATCAACTAGCCTCTAGCTAATTTCGACAAGCTTCAAGTTAACTCTAACTTGAACAATGTGTACCTATTACAATTTGCTTCTAAGAAAGCTGATAAGATACAATATTGAAACACCCTCAGTACATCAACAATGAAACTGGTTCTTCTAGTTGATATGTAGCCTTTGTATCGCACAATAAATCTGCTTGCAAAACAACTCTGGGAATTTTGCTTTCAGATCTTGATTCACTTCAGTACTTGTACGTCTCCTTTTCCAGCAGAAATACTTCGAGTATTTATAGAGTCAGTAGTTGAATTTGTCGATCAATTATAGTTCAACTCTTCCTGGGAGAAAGAATTCGAATTAAACTCAACTTCCTTCCTTTGTTACTTTCCTTGCTGAATTCAACTTCTATTCTCTCATCAGTTTGCAACCTTTTCGCATTAGGAGACAATCTCTTGGTTCATTGATACTTCACAATCACAAATATCTCCTATGCATATACGGTTCATGTGCCAGCTATTCAGTTCCAAGATGTGTGCTCTGATGGACCTGGTTCAACTGGTCAGCCTTTGTTAATCTTCAAAACTATGCAGTGACATGGGTCAACAGGCAGCTAACTCAAGATCGTGCACTGGATAATTCTTCTCGTGCACCTTCAACTGTCTCGACGCGTAGGCAATCACCCTACCATCCTGCATCAATACCGCTCCCAATCTAACTCTAGAAGCATCACAATAGACTGTGTAAGAACCCGAACTAGTAGGCAAAACTAGTACCAGAGCTGTGGTCAATGCTGACTTGAGCTTCTGAAAGCTCTCCTCACACTCATCGGACCATCTGAATGGAGCACCCTTCTGGGTAAATCTGGTCAGAGGTGAAGCAATATAAGAGAATCTCTCCACAAAACGACGGTAATACCCAGCCAAACCAAGGAAACTCCTAATCTCTTTAGCCGAGGACGGTCTAGGCCAACTCTGCACCACCTCAATCTTCTTCGGATCAACCTGAATACCCTCACTAGACACCACGTTCCCCAAGAAAGCTACTGAACTAAGCCAAAACTTACACTTGGAGAATTTTGCATAAAGCTTCTCCTCCCTCAACCTCTGTAACACAATCCTCAAATGCTGAGCATGCTCTTCCTAGCTACGAGAATAAACCAGGATGTCATCAATGAACACAATGACGAACGAATCAAGGTAAGGCTGAAACACACTGTTTATCAATTTCATGAACGCGGCTGGGGCATTGGTCAGCCCAAATGACATAACCAGAAACTCATAATGACCATATCTGGTCCTAAAAGCAGTCTTCGGAATGTCAGAATCCCGAATCTTCAACTGATTATATCCAGACCTCAAGTCAATCGTGGAGAACACCCTAGCTCCCTGAAGCTGATCAAACAAGTCATCAATATGAGTCAAGGGATACCGGTTCTTCACCGTAACCTTATTCAGCTGCCTATAATCAATACACATACGCATGGAGCCATCTTTCCTTTTTCACAAACAACACCGGTGCACCCTAAGGTGACACACTAGGCCGAATGAACCCCTTATCTAAGAGTTCCTGAAGCTGTTCTTTCAATTCTTTCAACTCCGCTGGTGCCATACGGTAAGGTGGAATAGAAATAGGCTGGGTGTCTGGCACCGGGTCAATACCAAAATCAATATCCATGTCAGGTGGCATGCCTGACAGGTCTGCAGGAAAATACGTCCGGAAAATCACGGACCACAGGGACAGAATCAACATATGGAGTCTCACTACTAACATCCCTCACAAAAGCAAGATAAGATTCACACCCTTTCTCAACCATACGCTGAGCCTTCAAATAAGAAATCACTCTGCTAGGCACATGCTCTATAGACCCTCTCCACTCAACTCTCGGAACTCCGGGCATAACTAGGGTCACGGTCTTAGCGTGACAATCAAGGATAGCATGACATAGGGATAACCAATCCATGCCTAGTATCACATCAAAATCAACCATACTGAGTAACATCAAGTCTACTCGGGTCTCCAGACCCCCAATAGATATAAGACACGACCGATACACACGGTCCACAACAATAGTATCGCCCACCGGAGTCGAAACNACCTGACCACTACCCCTGGCTGCCTGGGTAGGTGGGGAAGTGACTGGGGCTGAAGTCGAGGGTTGAACCCTCTGCTGAGATGAACTACTAGCACGACGAGGACAATGCCTCCACCCATGGCCAAACTCTCCACACTCAAAACAACCACCTGGAGCTGGAGATGGGGACTGAAAAGAACCTCTGCCACCATGATAACCACCGGACGGACCATGCATAGAAGAACCCTGATATGATGATGCTCTGGAGGAACTCTGAGTTGGAAGGGCACTAAAAGATGAACGTCCCTGATAAGAACTGCGAGGACCCTGCCTAGAAGATGCACCACTGTAAGCTGGGCGAACTGGATGAGGAGGTGTAAATGGACGACCTCTGCTGTGTTGAAACTGCCCTCTAGAAGGGGCACCACTGAAGCTACCAGAGGCCTCCCTCTCCTCACGCTCCTACCTACGAACCGACTCAATGTCCCGAGAAATGTCAACTACCTGCTCAAATGTAGCTCCAGACACTCTCTCTGGTCATGAAAATGCGAAGCGGATAAGTAAGACCATCTACAAACCTCCTAATCCTATCCCTATCAGTAGGGAAAAACTCAGAAGCATGTCTAGCCAACTCGGAAAACCTCATCTCGTACTGAGTAACTGATAACTCTCCCTAGCGCAGCTGCTCAAACTGCCTGCGCTACTCCTCTCTGTGGGACTGAGGAACATACTTCTCCAAAAAGATCGTGGAGAACTGCTGCCAGGTGAGTGGTGCTGAACCAACCGGCCTACGCCTCTCGAATGCCTCCCACCAAGTGAAAGCATCACCAGCAAACTGAAATGTAGCAAACAAGACCCCACTGGTCTCCAAAATACTCGCAGTACGTTGTATCCTCTGGCATTTATCCAGAAAACCTTGGGCATCCTCACCATCTGTGCCGCTGAAAGTCGGAGGCTGAAGTCTGCTGAACCTCTCCAGCCTACGCTGCTCATCCTCGGGCATAGCTGGAACCACATAGTCCTGAACTGGGGCAACCGGCTGGGCTAGGACTACCCCCGGTGCCTGAATACCCTGTACAACCTGCTCAGGTGTCCGGGAAGCTGGAGTCTGAATGCCTCCCCCGCCCTGAGCTGCAGTGGCAGTAGTAGACATAGCAACTGCCTGAGCTAAACTGGTGCACACTGTCAATATATGAGCAAGAGTCTCCTGAAGACCCGGAATAACAATAGGCACTGCCGGTGCCTGAGCTTGTCCCGGTGGAGCACTATCGGCGGGAACCTGATCCTGAATGACAAGGGGATCCTGTGGTACTGTACCGGCTGCTGCGCGGGCTAGTCCCTTAACTCCACCACGGCCTCGACCCATTGTGGGTCTGGCTGGTGTCTGGTCACCCTGATCAGTAGTGCGTGTCCTCACCATCTGTGAGAGAATGAAACAACATGAGTTTAGATTTCAAGAACCAGTAGATTGGCACGAAAGAGTTCAAGAAAATGATATTTTTTTAAGATTTCTGCAGCCTCTCGAAGATAAGTATAGACGTCTCCGTACCGATCCGCAAGACTCTACTGAACCTGCTCATGACCGTTGAGACCTATGTAACCTAGAGCTCCGATACCAACTTGTCATGACCCCAAATCCTAACAGGTCGTGATGGCGCCTATCGTGGAATCAGGCTAGCCAACCATCACATTGCTACACAATTGTTCTATTATAATGTTTCAAAAATCAATAACAAGCAGCAAACAAAATATAAAATAATTTCTTTAAGTTTTTACGCCCCAATAATATTAATCTAATAGTCTAAACAATTCCCCCAAGACTGGAGTCAACCGATTACGAGCATCTAAGAAATAACTAACTCTGCTAATGTATTAAGTAATGTCTATGAATTAAAATACTAATACTAAAAAAGGAAGGGAAATGGAGAAGCTGCGGACGCTGGACAACTACCTCAAAATCCCAAAGTTGACGGTGAATGAAACTCGGATGACTATTGCTCCGAACCAGTACTTGGATCTGCACACAGAGGTGCAGGGAGTAATGATGAGTACGCCAACTTAGTAGTAATGAAAATAAATCACCGTCTGAGAAATAAGAAACACACAGCACAAATACACCAATCCACAAAACAGTAAAACATCAAGTGTCCATAAAGTATACATCAAATACGTAAGTTCGAAAACCAGTTTCCATAAAATCCTTTGAAAAACAAGTATATTTTCCAATATTTCTCACTAAAACTCTCAGTGAAATCACTTTGAAAAATGAAGTGAATCATAGTTAAAACTCAGTGAAATCACTTTGAAAAATGAAGTGAATCATAGTCAAAACTCAGTGAAATATCATCGTAAAACTGCCCCTCGGGCCATAATCATCACTCGATATCAATTTCCCTCAGCACCTCACCATCACTCAGTACCAGCCCCGTGGGCAACCTCACTGTCACTGATGCCTCCCAATCACTCATCACTCGACACTCACACTCAGTAGGTATCTGCGCTCACTAGGGGTGTGTACAGACTCCGGAGGGGCTCCTACAACCCAAGCGCTATAAACAAGCCACATCATGGCATAAATCACTCTCAGGCACTCGCCCTCTCTCATATCATAACATCTTCACCTTGGCCCTCGGCCTAACTCAGTCCGACACTCTCAACAGGACACTCGGGCCATGAATAAAACGAGGTTCTCGACCCAAAATAGTATTTCATTTCAAGATATAGTAATATCATCAAATAGGAGTGTCAACAGTTTAACAGAAATGACTGAGTGTAAAATCATAGTTTCAAAATGAGGAAAACATGTAAAACATCCCCCAAGGGGTTAAAACAGATCGGCACTAGGCCCCAAACATGGCTTACAGCCCAAATATATCAAAATATATCAATACTATTAGGCATAGGCTTTAAGAGTGGTTTCGCAACTCAATAATCGCCTAAAAAGGGATATATTTCCAAATTACCGATTTGTGAAGTCCAAAACCCGTGAAGGGTGCAAAGTCCGGGCTTTCATACCCTCAGGACATGATTTAAAGACATTACTTACCTCAAACTAGCCCGAAAAGCGACTCTGCAACCCGCTTGCTTCTTGAATCAACTTCCGAGTGCTCCAAATCTATCAAGATCAGATTTTTATCATCAAATTATGCTAAAGGAATGAATTCCAATTCAAAAGTACTAATTTTAGCATAAAACCCGAATTTAGCGAAAACCCGACCCCTGTACCCGCATCTCAGAACTCGACAAATGTTATAGCATAATCTTCTTCATCATCTCACGAGTCCGTACATAGAAAGAACGCTAAAATCGGAGTTCGTTTGACCCTCAAATCATCCCCTAAAGGTCTCATTATCTCAAGCCCTAACTCCACCTTTTTCTACTGATTTTCTATGAATTAAACAATGGTATTTTGTTCCTTAATCACATATAATCGAGTATTATGGTCCAAAATCCTTACCTCAATTAAGAACAATGATTTCCTCTCTTCAGAATCGCCTCAAAAGCTCTTCGTACAAAAATGGTTAAAAAGTGGGTATTGGTCGCGAATGGTTTAATTTATAACTGCCCAGATTTTTTACTCTTCGCGAACGCATCAAAACGACCGCGTTCACATAGAGTATCCCAACTGGCCCCATAATTCCTTCTATGCGAACGCGGCTGCCAGCCCGCGAACGCACACTGCAACAAACCCAAGCCTCTGCGAACGCACCCCAGGCCCCGCGAATGCATAGACCAATGGGCCTGGGGTCCCTCAGACGCCTAACACACTACGCGAACGCATCCCCCACTACCGCGTTCACACTACCCAGACTCCTCACCCTCTGCGTTCGCACCTCCCTAACCGCGAACGCACAGACCAAGTTACCTCAGCCTC
Source organism: Nicotiana undulata (assembly GCA_005239495.1). Classification (NCBI taxonomy): domain Eukaryota; kingdom Viridiplantae; phylum Streptophyta; class Magnoliopsida; order Solanales; family Solanaceae; genus Nicotiana; species Nicotiana undulata. The sequence goes on from ML295403.1 coordinate 19,808, forward strand.
CAATTTCCCCTATGCGAACGCGATACCCTCTCCGCGAACGCATAGGGTAAATCTCTCTGTAGAAAATACCAGCAAAACAGCTATTTTTCTAAGTCCAAATGAGTTCGTTAACAACTTGAAATTAATTCCGAGTCCCTCGGGACCTCAACCAAATATACCAACACATCATAAATGATCATTAAAACTTAGTTGCACTCTCGAAACACCAAAAATGACGTTAAAACACCAAAATTACCTCGGATTCAAGCCTATGAACTTTGAAATTTCTAAAGTTCACCAACGATACCGAAACTATCCAAAACAACTCCGATTGACCTGAAATTTTGCAGACATATCCAAATGACATTACGAACCAGTTCCAACTTCCGGAATTACATTCGGACCCCGATAGCCTATTTTCCACTGCCGACCGGAAATTGCCAAAAACTAACTTTCGCCAATTCAAGCCTAATTCTACACCGGACATCACAAAATTATTCTGAACACACTCCTAAGTCCCAAATCACCTAAAGAAGCTTTCCGAGCCATAAAATATGCATCCCGAGGCCATTTACCAATAAGTCAACTCTCAGTTGACCTTTCCAACTATAAGGCTATTTTTAAAGACTAAATGACTAAACTCTCACTACAACCATTTCGATTCCAAGCCTACAAACTCTAACACATCAAAAATAGTATAATCAACCTATGCCAAGGCAATAACAGTAATTATAATGCATGTTCTACGTAACGACCGACCAGGTCGTTACGTAGAAGCCTTTTGTATATTATTGCTGATGGTTGCTTACCTGTTGCATATTTTGTAGCCCATTTTACCTCTTCATTCCATCCAGTCGCATCTCTATTGACCCCAATCCAGTATAATAGTTTCCTTCATACTGTTGCTGAGTAGGTGCATCTGAATAATAGATGATCATGGTCTTCTATACCTCCTTCGCATAACGAGCATGATGGATTGGCTAATATTTCCCAAGTAATAAGCATATCTCGTGTGTATAATCTGCCCATGATTGCTAGACAGAAAAGATCTATTTAGGACTACTATTGTTATTGCATATTAGTCTCCTCCATTTCGCTTTAGGAAACTCTCCTCTAAGATTATTATCTACGTGTCTAATGGAGTAGTTCCTCACATTCATTACCTCCTCTACTCCTATATTTGCTTCATCTAAATACGTTGCAGCTCCTAATATTTTCCGAGTGAGCCAAGATGCTTGTTTCATGTTTACATTCCATATCACATGTTGTTTTATATAATATGTATGCATCCACTATATCCATAGACGATCCTTCTTCTTACACAAATTCCATAATTGCTTAAGGATTGCAGCTCTATTCCATGTGAGGATATTAGTGATGTTCAATCCACCTGCAGACTTTGGCCATCACAATTGTTTCCCCGCGACCAGTTCCTTGTTGCTACCTTCTGTTTCACCTGTCCAGAGAAACCTCTTACAAATGGTCTCAATCTTTAGAATAATCTTCTTTGGTAGAGGAAATATTTGTGACCAAAAAGATTGAATGGAAATCACAACACTTTTGATCAATTGTAACCTTCCTTCATAAGATAAAATTTTTGCTGTGACACTGAGCTATAGATAATCTTTTGATACTTTATGGAACCATCAAGTATCTGAATGGCAGTGTGCCCGTGGAGAAGCTTAGGCATTGGGTAATCTATTGCTGAACATCCATTGATACCCCTCCAAAATAGATACAACTTTTGTCTTGGTATGAAATCAGTCCTGAGGAGCTGAAAAAGTTGAAAACATTCATAAAGCAGTTGAATGGACACCACATCACCTCTACAAAATAACAGCAAATCATCGACAAAGCTAAGTTTCACTATGTTCAGCTTCTTACATCGGGGATGATAATTAAAATCCGGCATGTCATTCAAAGTCTTTAAGATTCTCGTCAAGTATTCCATGGCCAGGACAAAAAGATATGGTGACAGTGAATCCCCTTGCATGACTCCTCTTTTGGCATCAAAGGGAGCTATTGGGTTGGCATTTATAACAATAGAATAAGACATTGTAGTGACACATGTCATGATCAATGATAGGAATTGCTCTGATTCAGTGTTGTGAGAACCTGCTCAAGGAACCCCCATTCTAAAGAATCATACGCTTGATGCATATCAGTCTTGACCATACACCTGGGTGAGATTCCTTTCCTTCTATATCCTTTTACAAGTTTATGCCCCAGTAAGATATTGTCATTTTACACTCTTCCTGGCACAAATGTGCTTGACTCATGTCTATTAAGGAATCCATCACTGGTTGCAACGGGCTTGTGATCATCTTGGAGATTATTTTGTATAGAATAGTGCAACATGAAATTGGTCGATACTACTTGATGGAAGAAGTATTATTCACTTTGGGAATCAATGTGATTGAGGTACTATTTACTGTCTTGTACATGGCAAGAATTTCAGTACAACCTCTGTAACATCCTCTCCAATTAAGTGCCATGCCTTTTTGTAGAAGTAGGCATTGGATCCAACCCCTCCTGGAGCCTTGGAGTCTCCTATTCCCTGAAATGCTTGCACCACATCATCTTTCGTGAAAGTGGAGTTGATTTTTAGTTTTTGAGATCTTGTAAGTCTTGGACCTTTCCTCATTATACTAGGATTAATAGCAGGCATGCTATTAGATGAATTTCCTAGTAATCTTCTGTAGAAACCACTACTTCCTGCTCAATGCCTTCTGTTGTTTTGATCAAGCTTCCATCATCAGCTGTAAGAACTTTAATCTGGTTATGTGCAATTCTTCCATTCATACTGGCAAAGAAGAATGATGTATTAGAGTCTCCCAACTTAAGCCATTCAAATCTTGATCTTTGTTTGTATATGCTTTCCTCTGCCATGCTCTACTTTTCCAACTGTTGTTTAGTGATTTTTTCTATTTCAAACATATCAACAAGTGTTGTAGTGTTCCTCATCTGAACTTGTATTCTAGCTAGTGCCTCTCTTAGTTGTTGAACCTTACTGGCCGTGCCTGCAAATTCCTTCCCGTTAAGCCTTTTAAGAGCAACCTTTACATTTTTTAAGTTTTGTCAAATGCTTCTCATGCTTCCTTACCTGTTATACCAACCTTCATGTACTATATTTCCAATTTCTAGATGATCATCTAAGCAGTTGAATATTTTGAAAGATTTCCCCCAACTATCCATTGTTGTTTCCAGATCTATACATAGTGGCGAATGATCTGAGAAATGAGAATCCATCACATTGACTTGCATTGGAGGCATATTCAACATCAACTGTGCATCAATAATAGCTATATTCTACTGTATACATGGCTATTTGTCCATGTATATGACCTTCCCACAGTTGCAAGTTCAGTCAATCTGCAGTCTTCCATCAGAGCCCTGAAGTCCTTAGTTTCATTTTCCTACACTGCAGTACCATTCACCATGTCCTCTATATCCAGTATTGCATTAAAATCACCCATGATTATCCAGGGGATATTTGTCTGTGAGTCTAAATCCCTTAGTGCATCCCACAAAGCACATCTATGGGCAACTGTATGTAATCCATAGATAGCAATAAAAACGAACTGACTACTAGAATTAATACTATGAACTGTCCCATGTATGAATTGTGTATGATTCTGCAGCATATTAAACTGAATGCTATTTGGATCCCAAATGATCCATATTCGCCCGCTACCGTTAAAAGTAATATTGGAACACCAGCTTCACCCAGCTGCACATTTATTTATAATTTCCTTTGCCTTATTGTTTTTTACTCTATGTTCAACTATTGCTATAAGTCTGATCTTATTAATCTGCAAGAACAATTTCATCTCATTTTGCTTATATATATTATTGAAACCCCTCACATCCCAAGTAGTTATCTTCATGTAGAGTTAGGATGGGTTGGTGCTTCTTCTACATATGCTCCTATGCAACCTGGAGAATCATCATCAACAACCTATTTTGTGCTTTCCTCCTGTATTTCCACTCTTAATGGAGAGAATCATTAGTAGTGGTGAGAATTCGCTGAGATGGGCTTGTTTGTCCTCCCCTTCCTTTTGCTTTTTGCCAGACTTGTTGGTCTCCATCTAATATATGTGGCTCACTCTACTGAACTTGAATTTCTTGCTTGCCTGTGTCCTTTCCAGCTTGTTTAATTGGGTCTCTTGCAACCCATTGAATTGTTGGCTTTATATTCATATTTGTACCTACATTGTGAGTTTTGTCCAGTTACTTTGTTACTTCTGCCTTTTGTTGTTGTTGTTGTTCTCCCTTTTGGAATTTTCTATGTGCCGAAGCTATGCCTTGTACTTCATCACAATCATGTCTAGCCATAAGACATTTCTTGCAGTATTGTGGCACCCAGTCATACTCCACAATCTGTTCAAACTCCTTCCCCGATGGGTCTTGCAAAATGATGTTCTTTGGTAGATATTTAGTTAAATCCATTTCAATGAGGACTCTAGCATAAAAGATCCTTATTGTACTAGTTGTGCATTCATCACCTAGCATTGTTTATTGATATTAAGTCGAATTTGGTTAGATTCGATTAGTTTGGAGGCGAATTTTAGAGGAAGGCCCTGATTGAGCTTTGATTTAATTGTGGAGCGAGGTAAGTGTTGGGTCTAACCTTGATTTGAGGGAATTAGGAACCCTTGAATTATATGTTATGTGAATTACATATGTAATAGTGTATATGCGAGGTGATGAGTGTATATACGTCATCAAAATAATTGCTTTCATGCTTTCCCGTAGTTCATTAGTTATCTATTCCATGTCTTAACTGTTACATGCTTTAATTGCTTTCCATGTCGTAACTTGTTACTTATCATTTATTTACTCTTGCATTGAAATATTTGTTTCTTTCATGATTACTTGTACACTTTAATTGTCATATACTTGGCTTGTCTTGTCGCTTTGTATTAATTGTAGCATTCATTAATTTTGTATGTGGTTCCTTTATTGCTTCACTTTCATATTCATTAATCGTAAAGATTCTTGTGAATTGAGTTGTTGAATTGATTACAATTATTGATTTGTACATGGATCAGGTTGCACGCCGCAATGGTTGTGATATTGTGGCATAAGAGAGGATTCTTATATGATACAGTAGGATCGGTTGCGCGCCGCAACATATTTTACATGTGATTTTGATATTTATACGGTGAAATAACGTGAGATTATGATATGATTCTTATTATATGGTGGGATAGGGTTGTGCGCTGCAATAAATTTTATATGTGATTCTTGATACTGATATAGTATAAGGGAGGATTGTGTTGTACGCTGGGATCGGGTTGCACGCCGAAACGGTTGTGTGTGTTGTAATCATTGTTGTATTGTGTTATCTTTTAATATTTTCATATGAGATTCTGAGGACTGGTATTTCTGGATTCACTGATTTCGATCATTGAATTTGTTTTCATTAGTTAACTGCTTTGCCGTCATTTCCTATTTTTCTTTCCTATTAATATCATTGTACTGCGTGCATGTTATTGTAAGTGACCCGCCTTATCCTAGTCACTACTTCATCTATGTTAGGCTCGGCACTTACATAGTACATGAGGTGGGTGTTACTCATACTACACTATGTACTTGTGCAGATTTTGGAGTCGGTCCTAGCGGCAATCAGTAGATTGCTCGGCTTCGGTGCTTTACGGAGACTTGAGGTACAACTGCATAGCGTTCGCAACCCTGAAGTCCCCTTCTACATTACTCTAGCTGTTTATTTCATTTCAGACAGTTATGCTTTAATTCAGACTTTTATTTGTAGTACTCTAGTCGCTCATGTACTTGTGACACCAGTTCTGGGATTGTATCTAGACATCATTGTTATTTTGGTTTACTAATTCTATTTTAGTTTATTCTGTTTCTTGGTTATTATTTAATGTGAATTGTTAAATGATGGCCAAAAAATATTTCTAACATTGGCTGGCCTAGCAAGTGAAATGTTAGGCGCTATCACAGTCCCGAGGGTGGGCATTCCGGATCGTGACAATTATTATGTACAATAAAAATGAAACACCCTGGAATTCATTGACCTTCACAAGCTTCTTAATTAAAACCTTATTCCATAAGGGTACAATCAGATTCGCAGTGGTTGGAACTCTAATTTATCGGGAAAAAACTTTTACTTTATTTTGTTTAATCCAAGAGAAAAACAAATAGAATGATAGGGAGTAGAGTAGAACACGATTCATTATAATCATTATTGTATTTACATGTAAATTTTGTTTATTAAGGATTTGATAAGTGTATACATTAAAAATCAAGGAGACCCGATTTTATGGGCTCGAGGGTATGCCTCGAGAAAGAACCTGTATCGAAGCAAGTTCGGGCTCGAGGAACGTGTAGACCGAGGGATCGAGATCAGATTGGATCAATGTCGCAGTAACAAAATCACGAGATATCTGCAATCGACCACCAATCCCCGCGAGAATCTCGGAAGCGGCCGAACCATTAATGGTTAATGATATCAATCATGTTTTTTACTTCCCAAATTAGAGTCATACCTTATTTAGGATTCCTCTACTATATAAAGAGGAACCCTATTCACTTGTAAAGGACACATTACCACAATTATCATCATACACAAGTTATTGCTTACGCTATTACTGAGAAATACAAATGCTCTTTAATTCGCTCCTAACTCATTATAGTTCTTATTGCTCATATTGGTTATCGCTGCTCTTACTGTTTTTGGAACTTGATCTCGAGTCTAGTCTAGATCGGGGTCGATAACTTGTAATTACATGGGTTTGATCAATTTAAATCGTTTAATCTCTTTATTTATTTAGCTATTTATCAATTGGCATTGAATTAGGTCATGTATCCTTATAACCACATTATAAATTTAATTGTTACTTGTGTTTCGAGGTAAACAGTTTGGCGCCCACCGGGGGCCTAAGGATAATAGTGATTGCTCAGTGTTAATTATGATATAACACACTATTTTACACTTGTTTCTTGTCAAGAATTTTGTTTTCAGGATAAATCATGTCAAACTCACAAAACACAGCTACACATGTTGACAATGGCCTCAGACTCCACAAGGAGAATGAGAATGTTATCACTCTAGAAATCGAGGTTCCATAGGCTGACCTCAGAGGAGCACCTCCCACCAACCCGGTCGATGTCGGTTTGCATATTGCTTTAAATGCGGATTTAGGCGGGGATCCTGATGGAAGCGTACGCAGAGAGGGTCGAACTGACGGTCGAGGTACACAGGGCAGAGGAGACGAATGTGTTAGTCTCCAAGTTATATTTGAGATGCTGCAAGCCCAACAGAACGTCATTGGCCAGTTGCAAAATCAGCACGTGGTTCCGAATAGGGTCGAACAAGAGGCTACTCGCCGTACTGAGCCAGTGCATGAAAGATCAGGCGACAGTACTTTGACAACTGACCCTGCTATAATGAGAATGCTCGAGGAGCTTACTAAAAGAATAGAGTTAGGAGAAAAGAAAATCGAGGCCAATAACAAGAAGGTGGAGACCTATAACTCTCGAGTTGATCAGATTCCAGGTGCACCACCGATCCTAAAGGGAATGGACTCCAAGAAGTTTGTGCAAAAACCATTCCCTCCAAGTGCGGCTTTGAAGCCCATACCAAAGATGTTCAGGATTCCCGATACCAAAATACAACGGGACCTCAGGCCTCAACGAGCACATTACCTCTTATATGTGTGCTATCAAAGGAAATGATTTGGAAGACAATGAAATCGAGTCAGTATTGCTGAAGAAATTCAGGGAGACCCCGTCGAAGGGAGCTATGATTTGGTATCACAACTTGCCATCGAACTCTATCGATTCGTTTGCCATGTTGGTAGATTCATTTGTGAAGGCACACGCTAGAGCTATAAAGGTTGCAACAAGAAAATCAGACCTCTTCAAGGTGAAGAAGAGGGATAACGATATGCTAAGAGAGTTTGTATCTCGATTCCAAATGGAACGTATGGAGTTGCCACCGGTTACCGACGGTTGGGCTGTTTAGGATTTCACCCAAGGATTAAACGAGCATATTGCAATCGCATCACGCCAATTGTAACAAAATTTGATATACTACCCGGTTGTGACTTGGGCAGATGTTCACAACCGGTATCAATCGAAAAATAGAGTCGAGGACAATCAATTGAGAGCCTATTCAGGTTTAGTGCATCCTAATCGGTCAGCAGATAAATACCAAGGAAATGTCGATAGAGAATCAAGGCCAAATAAAGATCGGTATCAGCCATATGACTTAGATAGAAGGAATAACCATACGGGATGTAATTTCGCCCGGGACGATCGGAGGAGTGACCAGGGACATAATTCTCGGGGACTCATGAAAAAAACTGGATTCGACAAATATGCAGATCCCACAGAAGGACCCTGATTATCGGAGTAAAATTTCAGTGTCAATGCCTTGGGTATCGTATCGGCCATCGGGAGGATTAAAGACACTAGGTGGCCCAGACCTATACAAACCGATCCTTTTCAAAGGAATCCAAACCTGATGTGTAAATACCATGGCACGTATGGCCATAGGACCGAAGACTGCAGACAGTTGAGAGAGGAAGTAGCTTGATTGTTCAGCGAAGGTCACTTTCGAGAATTCCTCAGTGATAGAGCCAAAAATCACTTTAGGGAAAGAGACACCAACAGAAAGAACGAGCAAGAAAAACCTCAGCATGTTATCCACATGATCGCCGATGAGGTCGACGTCCCACAAGGACCTATATTCAAACGCACCAAGGTATCTATCACAAGGGAGAAACGGAGCCGAGACTATATGCCCGAAGTCACCCTAACATTCACGATGAAGAGACGGAAGTCCTCTCTCAGCCGCATAATGACGCCATGGTAATTTCTATTTTTCTAAATAAAATTCAAGTTAAATGTGTTCTCATGGATCCAGGTAGTTCGGCGAACATAATCAGGTCGAGGGTCGTAGAGCAGCTCGACCTGCTAGATCATATTGTACCTGCATCTCTAGTGCTAAACGACTTCAACATGGCTAGTGAAACAACAAAGGGAGAAATAATCCTACTAGTGAACGTAGCTGGGACCACCCAAGACACAAAATTTCACATTATCGAAGGCGACATGAGGTACAATGCACTGCTCAGAAGGCCATGGATCCACAACATGAGGGTAGTATCGTCGACCCTTCACCAAATGATGAAGTTCCCAACAACGGATGGTGTGAAAACAATTTATAGGCAACAACACGCTGCAAAGGAGATATTTGCAGTCGATGAGGTGATGCCGACACCATCACCTTCGACCTCAGAAAAGTTGAGCATCAAAGATAAGCAAGCGGCCAAATAACAATCACTGTCACCAGCCTCGACTGAATCGGATAAGCAGGTAATCGAAGATGATGAAAAGGATTTTCTCACTCCTCAAACTTTCGCCGTTCCCGAAGAATAAGATGCAACTAAATTGACGGTTGAAGAGTTGGAACAGGTGATACTCATCGAGTATCTACCCGAACGTAAGGTATACATAGGAACGAGGTTAACCCCTGAACTCAGGAAAAAACTCATTCAATTTCTTATTGATAAAATGGATTGCTTTGCGTGGTCCCATTTAGACATGACAGGAATCCCACCCAAGATCACAACTCGTCGGTTGAGCCTGGATCCCAAGTTCAGACCGATAAAGCAAAAGAGAAGGCCTAAGTCCGAGGTGAAGGACACCTTCATAAAGGAAAAGGTAACTAAACTTCTTAAAATAGGGTCCATTCGGGAAGTCAAATATGCCGAGTTGTTAGCCAACGTAGTCGTAGTCCCCAAAAAGGGGAACAAACTTAGAATGTGTGTAGATTATAAGGACCTTAATAAAGCATGTCTGAAAGACTCCTTTCCTTTTCCTAACATCGATCGAATGATCGATGCTATGGCTGGCCACGAGATACTTACCTTTCCCGACGCCTATTCTGGGTACAACCAAATCCAGATGGACACAAAAGACCAGGAAAAAACTTCTTTTATCACTAAGTATGGAACTTACTACTATAATGTAATTACCTTCGGGCTAAAAAATGCGGGGGCTACATATCAATGCCTAGTTAACAAGATGTTCGAAGAACATATAGGAAAATCAATGAAAGTTTACATTGACGACATGTTAGTTAAGTCCTTGCGCATAGAGGACCATTTGACTCATTTGCAGGAGACATTTGAAGTCTTGAGGAAATACAACATGAAGCTTAACCCCGAAAAGTGTGCCTTCGGGGTCGGCTCGGTAAATTCCTCGGCTTCATGGTGTCAAATCAGGGGATCGAGATTAACCCTGACAAGATCAAGGACATCACCATCGTGAACAGTGTAAAAGTCATCTAGAGGCTAACTAGACGGATAACTGCCTTAGGCCGGTTCATTTCGAGGTCGTCAGATCGGAGCCACATGTTCTTTTCCTTACTTAAAAAGAAAAATGATTTTACATGGACTCCAGAATGCCAGCAAGCTTTGGAGGAATTGAAATGGTACTTATCGAGCACACCTTTTCTCCATACCCCAAAGGCAGATGAGAAGCTATACCTATACTTGGCGGTGTCCGAGATAGCGGTAAGTGGAGAATTAGTTTGAGAAGATCAAGGTACGCAGTTTCCATTTTACTACATGAGTCGGACCTTAGAAGATGACGGAACCAGGTATCCACACCTAGAAAAATTGGCACTTGCATTGATAAGCGCATCTAGAAAACTAAAGCCATATTTTCAATGTCATCCTATATGCATTATTACCACATATCCCCTTCAAAAAATATTGCACAAGCCCGAGCTATCGGGCCGATTGGCCAAATAGGTCGTCGAACTTGGCGGGTACGATATTAAGTATCAACCTCGAACAACTATCAAGTCTCAAATATTAGCAGACTTCGTTGCAGACTTTTCGCCAACCCTCGTACCCGAAGTGGAAAAAGAACTTTTGCTAAAATCGGGTACCTCGTCGGCGGTATGGACCTTCTTCACGGACGGAGCCTCGAACGTGAAAGGGTTCGGGCTTGGTATTATTTTTAAACCGCCTACGGGAAAGATTATTTGACAATCGATTAAAATTGCCAAACTGGCTAACAACGAGGCAGAGTATGAGACTATGATTGCAGGTCTCGAACTAGCTAAGAACTTGGGAAAGGAAGTCATCGAAGCTAAATGTGACTCCCTACTGGTAGTTAACCAGGTAAACGACACCTTAGATGATCGAGAGGACAAGATGCAAAGGTACTTAGACAAATTGTAGGTGTGATGACCCAAAAGGTCATCCTAAGTAATTCTAGATAAATCTGTGTTCCGAGGCCCCGAAAGCCTCCGTTAATCTCACCTCGATATGCGTGCGCAGCCCAGGCATGTAGCCGGGAAGTCTGTATGTTGGAATTTGATGAAAATGGAAATTTTTGATAATTAAATGAATAAAGTTGACTTTGGTCAACATATTTGGTAAACGGGCCCGGACCCGTGATTTGACAGTCCCGGAGGGTTCATAGGAAAATATGGGACTTAGCGTATGCCCGGAATCGAATTCTGAGGTCCCAAGCCCGAAAATGAATTTTTAAAGAAAATGGTTTTCTGAAAATAATAAAGGAATTTGAAAATGAATAATTATGTGAAAACCGTGTTACCGGGCCCGTATTATGGTTCTGGAGCCCGGAACAGGTTTATTATATGTTATTTGTCTTATCTGTGAAATTTGGTGTAAAACTGACTTGAAATGACGTGTTTCAGATCAAAAAATGAGAAATTTAGAAGTTTATGAAGTTTGAGAAAATTCTATGGATTTTGGAGTTTAATTCATTGTTTTTGATGTATTTTGGTGGTTTAATTATTCGAATAAGTCCGTAGGATGTTTATGAGGTTGTGTGTGTAATTGGTTTTGAGTCCCGAGGGCTCGGGTGAGTTTCAGGTAGGCATCGGAGTGCAAAAAGTTAGAAAATCTGGTGTAATGTTGCTGGTTTCTGGTGTCTGGTGTTTTCTTCTATGCCATTGCAGCCCTTGCTCCGCGATCGCAGAGGTCTGTCCAGGTCCCTTCCGCGATCGCATCCCTTCGACCAGCGATCGCAAAATCTGGCGTCCCAGTGTTTCGCGATCGCAAACCTCTTCCTGCGATCGCATAGGGTCAGCTAAGCTATATTCCGCGATCGCAGTGAGTTAGGACCAGATTCTCCGCGATCGCAGCTCTTCTCTTGCGATCGCGATGTACAAAATCGCCCAGTTAATTCCTTAAGTAAAAAACAGAATACTATTATGGGATTATCATTTTTTCACCATCTTCTTCCTCTCCAAGACCCCATAGGCGATCCTAAAGCGTGTTATCTTCCATAGCCACTTGGGTAAGTGATCCTAACTCTAATCTCTACCATTTTCCTTCATCAATCACTAGAATCTAGGGCTAAAATCATGAAATCAAAGTAGGAATTAGGGATTTTAGGTAGTGTTGGGTGTTTGAGTATTTTGGGTGATTCAACCTCAATTTGGGGTCGAATCTTGAAACAAATTATATATTCTAACTCGTGGAGTTATGGGTGATCGGGTTTTGGTCCGAGCCTCGTGTTTGGACCAAGCGGGTCCGGGGTCAAATTTTGGAATCTTAGGAAGAATGCTTTGAAATAAATAATTAGGCTATGGGTTTGATTTATTGAGCCATTATTGATATACTTGGGTTGATTATGTCTAGATAATACCGTTCCGGAGTCGTATTCTAAAGGAAAAGCTGTGATTGAGGCTTGACTTGCATTTTTGAAGCCGAGGTAAGTGTTTGGCCTAACCTTATCTTGAGGGATTAGGTATAGAGTCTTATTTGCTATGTGCAATTCATGTCCAACGTATAGGCGGGGTGACGAGTGCCTATATGTTGCGGTCAAGCATGCCCATGAGTCAATTGTGATGAATCATACTATGTTCTTAATATTTTCCATACTATGAGTAATTGGTGATTTAGAAGTGATACCTTGATGTTGTTTCATGACGTGCGGAGTTATTGTGCCATTTGTTTCAGTTGAGGATTTTACTGTTGAAACTGTATTTCTGATGCGAGGTTGGTTATATCTGAGACCCTTGCCGGGCATTTGTTGAGTTATTAATTGATGATTCCTCCTTGCCGGGACGGTAGAATTTTATTGAGTATTTCCATACATTTGAGACTTCTTATTGTTGATTTTTACATTATATTGTTGCCTTTTTATTATTTATTGCACGAGGGGACATGCCGTGCTGATTGTTTGTTATCTTTCACACGAGGGGACATGCCATGTTGATCGTTTATTATTTATCGCACGAGGGGACATGTCGTGCCGATTATTTATTTTTTATCACACGAGGGGACATGCCGTGTTGATCATTGAGTAATTATTGCACGAGGGGACATTCCGTGTTGAGTGTTACTATATACGTACGAGGGGACATTCCGTGCCGAGTGATCGTGAGGTTATGCACGAGGGGACATGCCGTGCCTTTTGCTATTCATTATCTGTTTTGAGAAGTTAAATTCCTGCTTTTACTTTTACATTTTAGATATTACCCTGTTCTATCGTGCTAGCATTTTGTTGCCCCATTTACCCCCAGCATGTTCTCCCCGTATCTGTCTTACTTTTTATTTCCGTCGATATTTTCCTATTATTATATAGAATTGCACAGGTACATATATTGTTGTCGGTCCTAGCCTCGTCACCACTTCGCCGAGTTTAGACTCGGCACTTACTCAGTACATGGGGTCGGTTGTACTGATGCTACACCTGCACCTCTTTATGTTGTGCAGACTACGCAGCCGAACCCGGTGGTCACTGACGGTCGGAGCATCCCATCAGTTCATACAGGAGACATGGAGGTAGACCCGCAGACGTTCGTGGGCCTTGGCGTCACCTACTACTCTTCACTTTCAACTCTGTCTTATCTGATAGTTCAAAGACAGACCTATGTACTTATTTTCATACCTTTGTGTTAGTAATCTCTTTGACAGTTTGTGAGTATGTGACACCAGTTCTGGGATTTTTATATGGGTTTTATTTCGAAATTGCTATGTTATTTTTGGCTATTTGTTAACCTTCATATTGTTGACCATCGATGCCTTAGTTATTATCTGTGTTAGTGGTTAATGAATTTTATCTAGTTCAAACGTTGGCTTGTCTAGCGGGTTCAACGTTAGACGCAGTCATGGCCGAAGGTGGGATTTCGGGTCGTGACAAGTTGGTATCAGAGCCCTAGGTTGCTTAGGTCTCACAACTCACGGACAAACTTGGTAGAGTCTGAGGGATCAGTACGGAGACATCTGTACTTATCCCCCAGAGGCTGCAAAGTTAGGAATAACTTCACATCTTTCATTCTCTGTCGTGCTAGTTGAATTCTGAATACTAATTGAGTCTCTATTTTACTCTCTCGCAGATGGAGAGAACGCGTGCTTCCTCATCGAGGGGCCGAGGCCAAGGCCGTGCTAGAGGTCGAGGCAGAGCTAGAGTAGCAGCTCCAGTAGAGGACCCACAGGAAGAATTTGCCGGTGAGGTTCCTACTCAGACAGTTCCTGTTGGACCAGCTCAGGTCCCGGAGGGGTTCATTGCCACCCCAGTGCTTCAGGACGCTTTAGTCCGCTTAGTGGGACTCATGGAGAGTGTAGCTCAGGCCGGTCTTCTTCCTACTGCCCTAGATGGATCTCAGGCTGGGGGAGGGACCCAGACTCCTGCTATTCATATGCCAGAGCAGTTTTCCACTCAGTTCCAGGCTCTGGCACCTCAGATAGTCGGAGTAGTTCAGCCGGGTATTGTGGCACCAGCAGTTGAGGGAGCAGCCATGTCAGCAGACGCTCTGTGGAGGTTGGATCGGTTGACCAAGTTATTCACTACTACATTTATTGGTTCACCATCAGTGGATCCTTAGGACTATTTAGATAGCTTTTATGAGGTTCTTCGGAACATGGGAATTGTGGAATCCAATGGAGTAGATTTTGCTACATTTCGTCTTTCTGGCACGGCCAAGACTTGGTGGAGAGATTACTGCTTGACCAGACCAGCGGGGTCTGCACCTCTGACTTGGGCTCAGTTCTCCGAGTTGTTCTTGGGGAAGTTCCTTCCAGTTACTCAGAGAGAGGACCTTCGGAGGCAGTTTGAGCGTCTGCAACAGGGCTCCATGTCCGTCACTCAGTACGAGACCAGGTTCATTACTCTGGCCAGGCATGCCATTATGATACTCCCCACTGATCGGGAGAGAGTTCGAAGATTTATTGAGGGTCTAGCTCAGCCCATCAGACTTCAGATGGCCAGAGAGACAGGTACTGATATCTCCTTTCAGGATGCAACCGATGTGGCCAGACGCATTGAGATGGTATTATCCCAGGGTGGTGGTCAAGGGTCTGACAAGAGACTTCGTCATTTCGGCCGTTTCAGTGGTGCCTCATCTGGAGGAAGATATTCCTTTGGCAGCGGTAATTCCCCTAGGCCTTATCAGTCGACACTCCAGGTATCCCGCAGTGCACCTTCAGCTCCCATCAGTGCACTACCGATTTAGAGCTATTAGGGTGGTCATTCTGGTCGTCAGGGACAGTTCCAGGGTTAGTATTCTCAGCAGCCGAAGTCTTTCTTCACCTGCGATGGTATGGGGCATCTTTCCAGGTTTTGCCCCCGAGGTTTTGGTGGTTCTCAGTATCAGGGTTCCCGTGCCATGGTTCTCGCATCAGGTGCACCCTCACCCCCTCATCCAGCTAGGGGTGGTCGTGGTGCCAGAGGTGGAGGTCAAACTCATAGAGGTAGAGGGCAGGCCATGAAGGGTAGAGGTCAGCCCATGGCAGGTAGACCCAGAGATGTACAGGCTGGAGGGGCTCAGCCCCGATGTTATGCTTTTCCTGCTCGTCCAGATGCTGAGGCTTCTGATGCAGTTATTAGAGGTACGATTTCAGTTTGCAGCCGAGAGGCTTCGGTGTTATTTGATCCGGGTTCTACATTCTCCTATGTGTCTTCATATTTTTCCCCTTATTTGAGTATGCCCCGTGATTCCTTGAGTACTGCTAAACATATGTCTACACCAATGGGTGATTTTATAATGGTAGATCGAGTCTGCCGTGCTTGTATAGTAGTTATTGGTGGTCTGGAGACTCAGGTTGATCTTTTGCTTCTTGATATGGTTGACTTTGATGTTATATTAGGCATGGACTGGTCATCTTCCTGTTATGCTATTCTGGACTGTCATGCCAAGACAGTGACCTTAGCATTGCCAGAGGTTCGTGAATTTCCAGAGGTATTCCCTGCTGACCTGTCGGGTATGCCACCCGACAGGGATATTGATTGTTGTATTGAGCTAGCGGAGGGCACTCAGCCCATTTCTATTCCCCCGTATCATATGGCTCCGCCAGAGTTGAAGGAATTAAAGGAGCAATTAAAGGATTTGTTGGATAAAGGCTTAATCAGGCCTAGTGTTTCACCTTGGGGTGCTCCAGTATTGTTCGTGAAGAAGAAAAACGCTTTAATGAGGATGTGTATTGACTACCGGTAGTTGAATAAGGTTACTATCAAGAACAAGTATCCTTTGGCGAGGATTGATGACTTATTTGATCAGCTTCAGGGTGCTACGGTGTTCTCTAAGATAGACTTGAGGTCTGGTTATCATCAGCTGAGAATTAAGGCATCTGATGTGCCTAAGACAACTTTTCGCACTCGTTATGGGCATTATGAGTTTTTGGTCATGTCGTTTGGGTTGACTAATGCCCCCGCTGCTTTTATGGAGTTGATGAATCGGGTATTCAGGCCTTATTTGGACTCATTCGTTATTGTTTTCATTGACGATATTTTGATATACTCTCGCAGCCAAGAGGAGGATGAGCAGCACCTTAGAGTCGTCCTCCAGACTCTGAGGGATCGGCAGTTGTATGCCAAGTTTTCTAAGTGTGAGTTCTGGTTGAGTTCTGTGGCATTCTTGGGCCACGTGGTATCGGCAGAGGGTATTCAGGTGGATCCGAAGAAAGTTTCAGCAGTTAGAGATTGGCCTAGGCCCACTTCAGCCACAGAGATTCGGAGTTTCTTGGGCCTAGCAGGCTATTATCGCCGGTTCGTGGAGGGGTTTTCATCTATAGCAGCCCCTATGACCAAGTTGACGCAGAAGAGTGTTCAGTTCAGATGGTCGGAGGAGTGTGAAGCGAGCTTTCAGAAGCTCAAGACAGCATTGACCACAGCACCAGTGTTGGTACTGCCCACAGGTTCAGGTTCTTATACCGTGTATTGTGATGCTTCGAGAGTTGGGCTTGGTGCAGTGTTGATGCAGGATGGGAAGGTTATAGCCTATGCTTCACGTCAGTTGAAGATTCATGAGAAGAACTATCCAGTCCATGATTTGGAGCTTGCAGCTATTGTTCATGCCTTGAAGATTTGGAGGCACTATTTGTATGGGGTACCGTGTGAGGTATTCACTGATCACAAGAGTTTGCAATACTTGTTTAAGCAAAAGGAGTTGAATATGAGGCAGAGGAGGTGGTTAGAGTTGCTGAAGGATTATGACATTACTATTCTCTATCATCCGGGAAAGGCCAATGTGGTGGCTGATGCTTTGAGCCGGAAGTCAGTCAGCATGGGTAGTTTGGCTTGTCTATCAGTTGGGGAGCGTCCTTTGTCTTTGGATGTTCAGGCGTTAGCCAATCGATTTGTTAGATTGGAGGCTTCTGAGGCTGGCAGTGTTTTGGCCAATACCGTTGCTCGTTCTTCATTGTATGATCGTATTCGCGCCAGGCAGTATGATGATCGTCATTTGTGTGATCTTAGGGATGTGGTTCGGCAGATACGTGCCAAGCAGGTCACAGTTGATGCTGAGGGAGTTTTGAGATTGTAGCAGGGTCGTATATGTGTTCCTGATGTTGATGGCATTCGTGAGTTAATATTGCAGGAGGCCCATAGTTCCCGGTATTCCATTCATCCGGGCGCCGCGAAGGTGTACCAGGACTTGCGGTAGCATTATTGGTGGCGTAGAATGAAGAAGGATATTGCAGCTTATGTGGCTTGGTGCTTGAATTGTCAGTAGGTTAAATATGAGCACCAGAGACCCGGTGGTTTGATGCAGTAGATTCAGCTTCCCAAGTGGAAGTGG
>ML295404.1:8333-21087 GCA_005239495.1 Nicotiana undulata
GTTTATTATTTATCACACGAGGGGACATGCCGTGTTAATCGTTTATTATTTATAGCACGAGGGGACATGCCGTGCTGATTGTTTATTATTTATCACACGAGGGGACATGCCGTGTTGATCGTTTATTATTTATAGCACGAGGGGACATGCCGTGCTGATTGTTTATTATTTATCACACGAGGGGACATGCCGTGTTGATCGTTTTTTATTTATCGCACGAGGGGACATGTCGTGCTGATTGTTTATTATTTATTACATGAGGGGACATGTCGTGTTGATCGTTTATTATATATCGCACGAGGGGACATGTCGTGCTGATTGTTTATTATTTATCACACGAGGGGACATGCCGTGTTGATCGTTTATTATTTATCGCACGAGGGGACATGCCGTGCTGATTGTTTATTATTTATCACACGAGGGGACATGCCGTGTTGATCTTTTATTATTTATCGAACGAGGGGACATGATGTGCTGATTGTTTATTATTTATCACACGAGGGGACATGCCGTGTTGATCGTTTATTATTTATCGCACGAGGGGACATGCCGTGCTGATTGTTTATTATTTATCACACGAGGGGACATGCTGTGTTGATCGTTTATTATTTATCGCACGAGGGTACATATCGTGCTGATTGTTTATTATTTATCACACGAGGGGACATGCCGTGTTGATCGTGATTATTTATTGCACGAGGGGACATTCCGTGCCGAGGGTTACTATATATGCACGAGGGGACATTCTGTGCCGAGTGATTGCGAGATTATGCACGAGGGGACATGCCGTGCCATTTGCTGTTCATTATCTGTTCTGAGACGTTAAATTCCTGCTTTTATTTTTTTTTACATTTCAGTTATTACCCTGTTCTACCGTGCTAGCATTTTGTTTCCCCTTTTTACCCCCAGCATGTTCTCCCCGTATCTGTTTTTACTTGCTTATTTCCGTCGATATTTCCTGCTATTATATAGAATTGCACAGGTACATATATTGTTGTCGGTCCTAGCCTCGTCACTACTTCGCCGAGGTTAGGCTCGGCACTTACTCAGTACATGGGGTCGGTTGTACTGATGCTACACATGCACTTCTTTATGTTGTGCATACTACGCAGCCGGACCCGGTGGTCACTGACGGTTGGAGCATTTCATCAGTTCATGCAGGAGACATCGAGGTAGACCCGCAGACGTTCGTGGGCCTTTGCATCACCTTCTACCCTTCACTTTCAGCTATGTCTTATCTTATAGTTTCCAAGACAGTCATATGTGCTTTTTTCAGACCTTTGTAATTAGTAATCTCTTAGACAAATCGTGAGTATGTGACGCCAGTTCTGGGATATGTATATGGGTTTTATTTTGAAGTTTCTATATTATTTTGAATTTAGTTAACATTATTGTTGACCATCGATGCCGTAGTTATCTTGTTCATTTTAGTTGTTAATGAGTTTATTTGGTTCAAACGTTGCCTTGTCTAGCGGGTTCAACGTTAGGCGCCATCATGGCTCGAAGGTGGGATTTCGGGTCGTGACACGCAGCCTATTAAATGAGCTTTTTGACGGGATTTTCACCCATTCTTCAATTCTCTCAAACCCTAAACCTCCATAGGCGATTTTTCAAAGACCCAAACTTCTCCAAATCATTGGTAAGTGATCTTTAACTAATTCCTTTCATTCCTTAACAACTTTTAACAAGATTTCAACCAAAAATCTAGAGTTTTCATGGTAAAAATTGGGATTTTTGGGTAGAACTTAGGAATTTCATGATTTGGGGAATTGGACCTCGAATTGAGGTCGCATTCCAAAACCAATCGCGTACCCGGGCTCGGGGGAGATTGGGTAAACGGGTTTTGGTCTGAACCTCGAGTTTAGACCAAGTGGGTCCAGTGTCGATTTTTTAAATTGAATAGAAAAACTTAGGAAAACCATTGCTTTTCAAGAAAGATGATTCATTTAGGCTATGATTGATAACATTGAACCAATTGTAATTAGATTCGAGCGGATTAGAAGCAAATTCTAAAGGAAAGGCAGTGCAAGAACAGTGAATTGCTTGTGAGATCGAGGTAAGTGTTTGGTCTAACTTTTGCTTGAGGGAATAGGATTCCCCACTTGGTTTCTATGTGAAATGCATGGTGTGGTGTATAGGTGAGGTGACGAGTATATGCACCACCCAATTTGCCTGCTAAGCATGATCTTTTCCCCGTTCCCGACTTAATTGATTACTGTCTTGATTGTTTTATGACTATTTGATGTTGTCACCTTGTTGTTAAACGTTGTGGCGATTATTTTGTGAAGAGTATTGGTTGTTATTGGGTTCCCTTGTGGGACAAGCGATTGAGCAGTTTGGTGATGTTTTACGAAGTTTATATATATATATATATATATATATATGCACATTGATATTTCTGTGATATATTGTGAAAGGCTTGGCCTTAATTGTGAAAGCTTTATGAATTAATATAAGGTTGTGATGTATTGTTGAAACGGTAATGTTTTGAAAGGCTTGGCCTGAGTTGTGAAATTTTCATAAATTAACATAAGGTTATGATATGTCTGGTAGGAGCGGGCCGCAACAAAGATTTAATAAGGGTGGACAGGTTGGATCGGGTTGCATGTCGCAACAGGAGCGATAAGGGTGATATATATAGGGAGGAGGAACAAGGAGGACAGGTGGGATCGGGTTGCACGCCGCAACAAAAGGTGAGATAAGGGAGGACACTTATGATTTACTGAAATTTTTTTTTTTTTTTGAAAATGGTTTATTTTTACTGGATTTCAAAAGATGTTTTACTGGTTTTTCTTTGAAACTCAAGGATTTGAGACTTACAGATGTGAAAGGTTTAAATGTCTATTTTACTGTTTTCTCTATATTTTTGGCAATACTTTCATTCAAAGTTAAAGTTTGAAAACTTGGAAATTTTTTAGAATTGGTTATAGCTGAGGCCTGAAAGAGGCGGTTGAGTTATTTTTATTATTGTTGCAGTATTTGAAGTGATGTGTCTAGATTTCCTTCATGTTTTATGATTATTGTCTCAGTTATATTTTTCTTGTTTGTGTAGAATTATTTTATTGTGTTATTATACATTATTGTCACAGGTTATGTGTTGTTAATGCCCCGTCGTAGCCTCATCACTACTTCGCTGAGGTTAGGCTCGGCACTTACTCAGTACATGGGGTCAGTTGTACTGATACTACACTCTGCACTCTTTTGTGCAGTTCCAAGTACTGGTCAAAGTTAGGAGATTTAGTAGCTAATGTCATTGCTCGGAGGCACGAGGTAGATCTGCTAGCGTCCGCAGATTCCTGGAGTCTTCACTTATTTTCGGACACTATTTTACTTCTTTCAGAAACAGATATATAATTCTTTCAGCCCATTATTTGTAGCATTCTTAGTAGTTCGTGAATCGTGACACCAGACCCTGGGTAGTTATGAAATTAGCATTAGTTAATGGCTCGTCTGTTACTTTGAATATTAAATCCTGATTGCATTTATGGAGAAGTATTAGATCTTGTGTTTAAATTAGATTTGTTCATGCGTGTGGAAATAAAGTGTTAAAGAAAATGATTGTATAATTTTTAACATTGGCTTGCCTAGCAAGTGTGGTGTTAGGCACCATCACGATCCCTAAGGTTGAGAAATTTGGGTTGTGACACAGGGATATTGATTTCTGTATTGATGTGGCTCCAGGCACGTAGCCCATTTCCATTCCTCCATATCGGATGGCCTCACAAGAATTGAAAGAGTTGAAGGAACAGTTGCAAGACTTGCTAGATAAGGCTTTCATAACACCTAGTGTCTCGCCTTGGGGTGCGCCGGTTTTGTTTGTAAAGAAGAAAGATGGGTCGATAAGGATGTGTATAGATTACCGGCAACTGAATAAAGTTATTATCAAGATTAAGTATCTTTTGCCCAGAATTGATGAATTATTTGATCAGCTTCAGGGTGCTAAGGTATTTTCAAAAATTGATTTGAGATCGAGCTATCATCAGCTAAAGATTAGGGCCTAGGACAGACTTTCGGACGAGATATGGGCACTACGAATTTTTGGTTATGTCTTTTGGGCTGACTAATGCTCCAGCAGCCTTTATGGATTTGATGAATCGGATTTTCAAGCCCCATCTGGAAACATTCATGATCGTGTTTATTAACGACATTCTTATATACTCCCACAGTCGGGAAGAGCATGAGCAGCACCTCCGTATAGCACACCAGACTTTGAGAGAAAATCAGTTGTATGCCAAGTTTTCTAAATGTGAGTTTTGGTTAGATTTAGTAGCCCATTTGGGTCATATTGTGTCAGTGGAGGGTATTCAGGTTGATCCTAAGAAGATAGAGGCAGTCAAGGACTGGCCTAGACCCACTACAGCTACGGAGATCAGGAGCTTCTTGGGTTTGGCGGGTTACTACCATCATTTTGTAGAGGGATTCTCATCCATAGCAACCCCAATGACTAAATTGACTCAGAAAGGTTCCCCATTTAAATGGTCAAATAAGTGCAAGTCGAGATTTCAGAAGCTCAAGACATCCTTGACATCATCATCGGTGTTGGTGTTACCATCAAGTTCGGGTTCTTTCATGGTGTACTCTGACGCTTCCTGAGTTGGACTCGGAGCAGTATTGATGCAGGATGGCAGGGTGATTGCATATGCATCTCGGCAGCTGAAAGTCCATGAGAAGATTTACCTTTTTCATGACTTAGAGTTGGCATCCATTTTTCATGCATTGAAAATTTGGAGGCATTATCTTTATGGTGTGCCGTGTGAGGTTTTTACTGACCATCGCAGCCTCCAGTACTTATTCAAGTAGAAATACCTAAATTTGAGGCAGCGGAGATGGTTAGAGTTACTGAAGGATTATGATGTCACCATATTATATCATCTAGGGAAGGCCAACGTGGTGGCCGATGCATTGAGTAGAAAGGCGCTGAGTATGGGCAGCCTTGCGTATATTCCAAATGGTGAGAGACTGTTAGCTTCAGAGATTCAGACATTAGCTAATCAGTTCGTGAGGTTAGATATTTCGCCTAGCAGAGTTCTAGCTTGTACAGTCGCTCGGTCTTCTCTAATTGAGCGTATCCGGGAGCGGCAGGATGATGACCCGCATTTGATGGTCCTTAGGGACGCAGTTCGGCACGGTGGTGCCAAGCAGGTGACAGTTGGAGATGATGGCGTTTTGAGGATGCAGGGTCGTATATGCGTGCCTGATGTTGATGGCCTTTGTGAGTTGATCCTTGAGGAGGCTCACAGTTCTAAGTATTTGATTCACCCAGGTGCAGCCAAAATGTACCAAGATTTGAGGTAGCGTTATTGGTGGAGAAGGATGAAGAAGGACATTGTTGCGTATGTGGCTCGTTGCTTAAATTTTCAGCATGTGAAGTATGAGCATCAAAGACCTGGTGGTTTGCTACAACATATAGAGATTCATGAGAAGTAGAAGTTGAAGTGGGAGCATATCACTATGGACTTCGTTGTTGGACTCCCATGGACTCAGAGGAAATTCGATGCAGTTTGGGTTATTGTGGATAGGTTGAATAAATCAGCACATTTCATTCCTGTGGCGAGTACTTATGCTTCAGAGCGGTTGGCTGAGTTATATATCCGAGAGATTGTTTGCCTTCATGGTGTGCCCGTGTCTATCATTTTCGATTGGGGTACGCAGTTTACTTAGCACTTTTGGAAGGCAGTACAGCGTGAGCTGGGTACCCGAGTGGCGTTGAGTACAACATTTCACCCTCAGACTGACGGGCAGTCCGAGTGTACCATTCAGATATTGGAGGATATGCTTCGCGCTTGTGTTATTGACTTTGGAGGTTCATGGGATTAGTTCTTTTCATTAGCGGAGTTTTCTTATAATAGTAGTTATCAGTCGAGCATTCAAATGGCATGTGTCTATGCTCCAGAAATATCATGGTGACCCGTCCCACGTGTTAGACTTCAGCTCTGTCCAATTGGACAAAGACTTGACTTATGAGGAGGAGCTGATAGCTATTTTAGACCGGAAGGTTCCTCAGTTGAGGTCTAAGAGTTATCCCTCAGTTCGAGTGCAGTGGAGAGGCTAGCCCGTTGAGGCAACTACTTAGGAGTCCGAGTCGGACATGCAGAGTAGATATCCACATTTGTTCGCCATTTCAGGTAATTTTCTATGTTCGTTCGAGGACGAACAGTTATTTTAGAGGTGGAGATTGTGATGACCCAATGGGTCATTCTGTAAATTTAGACTCCGTTGTAGGCTTAATAGCCCTAAAAAGGTTAATTTTAAATACCTCAATTTGCGTGCACAGCCTGGGCGTTAAAACGGAAAGCTTTTTTTTGTGAAAATATGAGAAATAGTAAATTCTAGAGTTAAAGTTTGATTTTAATTGACTTTGGTCAACATTTTGAGTAAATGGACCCGGATCCGTGTTCCGGCAACTTATTTGCTATGTGAATTGCATGTGTGTGGTGTATAGGTGAGGTGACGAATATCTATGCACCACCAAATGGTCTGTCAAACATGATCCCTTCCCCGTTTTCAATTTAATTGATTCATGTCTTAATTGTTCTACGTTCATTATTGTTTCTATGACTACCTAGCCTTATTACTTTCTAGTTAAGTATTGTTATGATTATTTTGGGAAGAGTACTGGTTGTTTATCTGGTTCCCTTGTGGTACGGAAAGGTTGAGAAGTTTGGCATTATTTTATGAGATGCATATATATATATATATATATATATATATATTCTTGTTGGTTTCATTTTCGTGATAATATTGGTGAATTTATGAGAAGTATAGTTTACTGTTTATAAATGTTGAGATAAAGGTGTTGTGAAAGGCTTGGCCTGAATTGTGAAACTTATTGATAAACAAATTAAAAAAATTGATTGTGATAAGGGGTCGAAATTGATTGTGATAAGGGGGTGAAATTGACTGTGATAAGGGGGCGAAATTGATTGTGATAAGGGGGTGAAATTGATTGTGATAAGGGGGAGAAATTGATTGTGATAAGGGTGGAGAAATTGATTGTGATAAGGGTGGAAGGGTGGATAAATGATTGTGATAAGTGTAGACATGGGGGATCGGGTTGCACGCCGCAACAAGACAGTGATAAGGGTGAATAATTATGTTTTACTGATTCTGATTACAAAGATTTGGAAATACTTGTTTTACTCTACGGTTTTCTCATATTTTGTACATGTGGTTATTTTAAAGTAAAGTTTGGAAACTTGAAAATTTATTGAAGTATTAGTTATAGCTGAGACCTGGAAAAGGTGACTGAGTTATTTTAGATTGTTGTTGCAGTTGTTATTATTTACTTGTTTTAGATTTCTTTCTTGCTTTATTATATATTATTGTTGCAGGTTATATTGATAATGCCCCGCCTTAGCCTCGTCACTACTTCGTCGAGGTTAGGCTCGGCACTTACTCAGTACATGGGGTCGGTTGTATCGATACTACACTCTGCACTCTTTTGTGCAGACCCAGGTATCGGTCAGGAGTAGAGGTTTTTAGAGCAGCTACTCATTCACTCGAAGACACGAGGTATATATGTCGGCGTTCGCAGATCCCGAGAGTCTTCTCCTATTTTCATAAACACTGTTTTATTATGTTCAGAATAGTTACACTATTTCTTTCGGCCCAATATATGTAGTATTCTTTAATAGTTCGTAAATTGTGACACCAGACCCTGGGGTAATTTTTTAAGTTATTTATATAATTAGTTCGTGGTTCGGTTTATTTAATTGTTTATTCGTTTATATTTGGAATCATTCATTAAAAGCCATTAAAGTTAGTTTACCTTAGATTACTTTATCACGTCTAAATGAATAATTTTTGCAAGTCCCCGACAACGGCGCCAAAAACTTGTTGCAGCCAAGCGCACACGCAAGTATACGCGGTCGTCAAGTAATAAAGTGACTAAAAGTCGGATATCGAACCCAAGAGGACTTGTGATTAAATATTAACCAAATTAGGCTATCATAATTATCTAAAAAAAAGGATTAAACCCGAAAGTAGTGATTCTAAAGTAATTAAACTAAAAAGAAAATAACTAATGAACTTTAAGCAGAGGAAGAGCAGATTTTTATATTATCAATATGATGAAAACGATCTAGGGTTATGGGCTATCTAACATTCCTATTGTATTCTTTAGTTGAATTAACTAACTAATTTATCTACTTTATTCGTTAACAATGTTAATATTGCTCATAAGAATCTGTCGAGTTCTTACTCGCCTATTCAAGCTAACCTAATGCTTATATATCTATGGAATTAGAACTAGCAAGAACCCATTAATAATTTTTGTAAATCAACCAAGCAAGGCAATTAGGTATATGTCTATCCTAACCGCGCATCCGTTCTCCGATGCCCAGGTTCAAGAACTTGCTCTACTCAATCCTATATGCAATCTAGAATTCTCACTTTCGAGTTCAATTCTAGATTCGTAGATAGTATTTAATTGGTGATCAAGCAATCAAATAATTAAGCGCAGGGTTAAATAAATAAACCAATATGATAAATCAAGAAAGCAAAATCAATATCCGAATAACAATAGTCATGAAATAATCACAACCCTAGAACATGAAGTTTAGCTCCACATAGACATGGTAGTCAAACAACAAATCATACAAATACACATAAAAATTACAAAGTTTGATAGAAGAAAGATGAAACCCGGCCTCCACGACGGCTCTGTGCTCTCCCTTCGTCTAAAATTACTCTAAAAACTTTATCTACCTCCGAAATATATTTAGAACCCTTTTTATACAAGTTGAAACGGTGTAAGGCCGAAATAACCTTGTCCCAAACATAGTAAGAAAACCCAACGCCTAGCGTCCATGGCAGCGCGAGGCACTGAACCTGGCACAGGAAACAGTAACGTTTCACGTCGGCGTTCTTTCAATTGCTGCCTAACTTCTGATTCGTTTTCCATTTTACTTAACTTTGTAATTCTTAGCAATTATTTATTTTGTCACCTTTTGTAATATGAAACAATAACCATTGAATATCCAATAATTAAATAATCATGAATTCATTTTGTAGTGCATAAAATATAGATAATATTTTTATTTTGCTCCTAATTTTATCTTCAAAGTACCTACACATAAAATAAACTCAATTAAGCACAAATATAATATAATTTAGCATTAAAATATCAAAATATAAGGTAAGTAATGCACTAAAAATATATAATTATAGCCAGACATCAACACCTTTTGAAACCAAACCACTGAAAGTAAGAGGGTCATATTTCTTGAACCTTGAAGTCTAATTTGTTTATTCTCATATGTTGTTGCCCTAACCACATGCTGAACTGGAACCACATGTTGTGTCGCCATGACAGCTGGAATCTGACCAATGGGACACGCTGCTCTGGAGTACAAGCTGCGGGAGTCTAAGTTCTGTGGCACGTGCTCCTCTTCAGCCTCTGCCTGAGCAAGTTCAAGGGGTTGATTATGTAGTTGGCCTTTACATTTTTAGCATAATTTCACAATTTACTTCAATACAAACTTTCATTATATATATCGTATATGCTCTATGCATACCTCTATAAATCTTATTTTTGAAAATTATTATAAAATAGAATACAATAATAGCTCTAAATGTTTAAAAGAAATCAAGAGACTACACCCTAGGGGCAACATGTTTTTTTCTATTGCAAACAATTTGCTGTTTATGTCAAATCAACAGATAAATGATGTGTGGTGAAACATATTTTTATCGTCCTCCAATAATTGAATAATATGTATTTTATTTTGATTTTAATTTTTGTTTTTATTAAATAGCTATTTGATATACATTTTATTTTAATATATAACTATTAAATTAATTACTTAATTATTACAAACATCGAAGTACTTTTTTTCTTTTTTTCCAAAACTGGTGGGAACTAGGGTTGGAGACTCAAAGTGTATAAGAAA
The DNA here is from genome assembly GCA_005239495.1 of Nicotiana undulata. Lineage (NCBI taxonomy): Eukaryota > Viridiplantae > Streptophyta > Magnoliopsida > Solanales > Solanaceae > Nicotiana > Nicotiana undulata. The sequence goes on from ML295404.1 coordinate 18,224, forward strand.
AAATAATCAAAGAGGAGTCTAGAACCAAAGTGTGGTTCTTTTGAAATCAAACGACACAAATAGGTAAAAAAAAACGAGTTCCATTTTATATATACCGCGGTTATTCACCACGCTATATATAAAATGTGGCCCCACCAATAATTTACCTGCACTTACTTGCCCCACCAATAATTCATATGGGTATAGCGCATGCATTATAGGTGCTACATATATAGCGATTATTATGCATGCACTATACATCAAATAATTGTACCGCATACTAGTTTTTTCTTATTTAAGGAGTTTCAGAATTTGGTAAAATTTCATTCAGGATCCTCCAGGTCTGCGAAATATTTCTTCGTTAAGTTATTTTGCATTTTGTTATAATTTCTGAAGAGCAAAAAATTAGTGTTTCATTGTATGGGGGGTGAGGTTGTGGTGGAGAATAACTCAATACGCTATAGTTGTTCCCCTTAGTGTCATGTGGAGTTTCCACTTGCAATGAAGTACGATAGATTGATATCGTTATTATGTAAAAAAAATGAGTGTGAGAAAACGACCGGTGAATATTAATGTAACTGGAAGATATCTGTATTCTGTTACTCCGCAAGGGGTTGCTTGTTATGCCGAGTTTAACATCAAAGAAGATGAAACTCTTATAGATTTTTTGAGGACTCCGGATGAACACCAGAAATTTCTTGTGATAAAAATATTGGAAATGTACGTCAAGACTGAAGACGTTCACAATAATGAGGTTCCACAAAGTAGGGATATCCCTCAATCATCGGGTATTTTTTGGAGCAGTTTTATCCGAACAGGTTCCGGGTGAAAGAGTTTTGCCAATTTAAATTTATCTCCACGGGCGAATGCGGAGCGAGGACATAATTTCTCCCAAGTTTACATAATCCACAAGACAAGTGGTTGTCACGACCCAAAATCCATAAGGTCGTGATGGCGCCGGACACCACTGTCAGGCAAGCCAATCATTAAATGATTAAGTTAAATTTCTTGTTTAAGCATTTTTGAAATCATTACCTTTCACTTTATTACATAATAACTGAATAAAATTCGCTAAGTAAATACGATAGTTTAATATTCTATTTTAATAAAATACATCCCAAACACATCCCAGAACCCGGTGTCACAAGTGCATGAGCAAATTTCTAAGAATTAAACAGATACTACAATGCTTGTCCGAAATACAACTAGACAAGGAATTTAAAATAAAAATAAATATATCTGAGGGAGACTCTGTCACCTGCGGATGGCCTCAGGATGATGCAGCTCGCCTAAGTCTCCAAGCCGGCCACATCGATGTGAAAGTACCTGTGCAATAGAAATGCACATCAAGTGTAGCATGAGTACGAAAACAACGTGTACTCAGTAAATATCTCGCATAATCTCAGAGAGGTAGTGACGAGAGGTCGAATTTGACACTTGCTAGAGGTCAATTTAACATAATCAAGTGAGACACTAAGCATGAATATCATAGGCAATTTAAATAAAAATCTGGGATAAGGAATATCAATGCTTCTTACATTTACACTTTAACACCTCGTCATTTCAGTTGACAATTTATAATTTCCAGGACAATAAACATGTATAACTCACAGGAAAGTACGCAGCAATTATCGTGCACAAGAAATGCCGAGGATCGAACGGCCCGAACCAACAATAATAAAATGTGCACTGTCGAGGGGCGAACGGCTCGAACCATAGATGCATCTATCTTTCCCGCTCGCGAATCGATCATGCGACGCAGTCATACATAAATAACAAGGTCATCCTGCTCACGAATCATACATGCGACTCAGGCACCCATAGTTACACATATTCACACAAATAAACCACATCTTTATCAGGAAAATTAGATATTCAATGAAGTGATAGAATTCTCCTTTTAATGAACATGAAAATAGTATTTAAAGCCTTTCTGGGGATTTACTTTCCAATTTCGACAGGGTTTCAAACGTTATAGATTTACCCGAAACACAATTATCCAAGGAAGAATCAATTCTCCTTTTAGATGATTAAGAAAAGTAGACTCTATCCTTCTTAGAGATTTAATTACTAATTGACAGCATCACGTGATATTTTATTGACAAGGTCACAAGTACAACAAGTAAAGCATGCTAGTGGGTCCTAGACTACCCGGACATAGCATATTAGTAGCTACGCACGGACTCCCATCACCTCATGCGTATGTAGCCCCCGCAAATAGTAGCACATAATTAATTAGTTCACCTATGGGGACAATTTTCCCCTCACAAAGTTAGAAAGGAGACTTACCTCGCTCCGAAATTTCATAGTCGGCTTCCAAGCCCTTCCGATGATTCAAATCGTTGCACAACGCTCCAAAACTAGCCAAATAACGACAAACTAATGAAAATATACTCTAATACTTGTTAACAATTCAAATTATATAAATTCCAAACTCCGCTCGAAGAATTGACCAAAAATCCATCGGGCCCACGTACCCGGATTCCGAAATTACTCGAAGATAAGCTCTACCCATGGCCTTACTAACTCATACATATAATTTACTATAATTTTCATGCTCGAATTCATGGTCAAAATTCAAAACTACCAATTCTAGGTTTTCTACAAAATCCCAAGTTTTCACTAATTTTCCATGAATTTCCATGTTAAAATATATATATATATATATATATATATATATATATATATATATAAATGAGTCGAGCATGTATAGTAGATTAGTGTTGTTGAGTCACTCCTTGAGGCTTTTTCATATCACTTTATTGTTTTTGAAAAGCCCGTGCACTTCTTAAAATTGTTTGTAAATGAGGGTGTAATTCGATTAAGAAGCATACTTGAGCCTAATTATTAGTACCAACCAAATCCATTAGTTTAGATGCTTAAAT
>ML295404.1:21215-34567 GCA_005239495.1 Nicotiana undulata
CCAAGTATTTAACTTGAAATAGGTGGGAATCACTTACCTTGACATAGATGATGAAGACAGAGCTCCAAAATCGCCCCTAGGTCGTCTCCAATGGAGGAAATGAGATGAAATAGCCAAACCCATTTTTTGCCAACTTATACACTGCCAGGAAACTCTTCTTCGCGTTCGCGGGCCTCCCCATCGCGTTCGCGAAGAACAAACATCTCGAAAGGCAAATTCCAAATGCTTTTCAGACAGCCTCTAGTAGAATGGTCATAACGTTTTGCAAAAAATTCCAAATAACAAATGGTTTAATTTTCTGAAAACTAAACTCCAAGATATACAACTTTCATGTTTTGGTCATCTCCCAATTCCTTATAGATTTTGAGATATAAGCTGCCAAAGTCAGCCTTGTGCAACACAAATTTCTTCTTCATCTTCCCGGATACCCTGTAGTGTAACAGATATATCTCTTTGTACACAAATCCAAATGCTAAATGCTTTATTTTTCTAGAAACTAGACAGAAAGGGATACAACTTTTATTTTTATATCATCTCAAAATTCCTTATAGATTGGGAGATATGAGCCTCCAAAGTCAGACCTGCGCAGCAGATATGTTTTCTTCTTCGCGAAGGCGAGGCACTTTTCGCGAACGCGAAGAGCAAAGTCCATGATGCCAAATTCTTCTTCGCGAACGCGAAGGGATCCTCGCGAACGTGAAGAACAACACCAGACACCAACATCAGCCATCTCAAAACAGCCCGAAATGATCTGAAACCACCCTGAAACACACCCGAATCCCCCGGGACCCCGTCCAATCACACTACTCAGTCCCATAACATCCCACGGACTTTCTCGAGGCCTCAAATCACATCAAAAAACGCCGAAACCACGAATCGCAATCCAATCCAAACTTTATGAACTTTGAAATTTCAAACTTCTACATTCGATGCCAAAACCTATCAAATCATATCCGATTGACCCCAAATTTTGCACAAAAGTCATATTCGACATTACGGACCTGCTCCAACTTCCGGAATCGCATTCCAACCCCGATATCAAAATTTCCAATTCCGGTCGGATTTCTCAAAAACCTTCAAATTCCTATCTTTAGCCAAATGACTTCAAAATGACCTACGAACATCCGAATTCACTTCCGATCGCGCTCCCAACTCCAGAATCATCATACGAAGCTATTCCTAGGCTCAGAATCCCAAACGGACATCTATAACATGGAAATGCCTTCCAACCCAAATTTATGAAATTTTTCTAAAATGCTATCTTGCATAAGATGCGCCGAAACGCTCCCGGGTTATCCGATTCCCGATCCGAACATACGCCCAAGTATGAAATCATCATACGAACGTGCTAGAACCTTCAAATCCTGATTCGGAGGTCGTTTACTCAAAATTTCAATCTTAGTTAATTCTTCCAACTTAAGGCTTCCGAAATGAGAATTTTTCTTTCCAAATCCACCTGAACTTCCGGAATTTCAATTCCGACCATGCGTACAAGTCACAATACTAGAAATGAAGTTGCTCATGGCCTTAAACCACTGAACGACGTGTTAGAGCTCAAAATGATCGGTCGGGTCGTTATAGTGGTAAAGTTCAATTTTCCTTTGTGTTACGATATTTAGTTTTATGTATTGAATTTTTATAAGCACTCATATATTCCACAGAGGGGTACCGGCCAGATATGAATTTTACATGTTATGAACCAACGGACGGTTAGAATATACCTAGTTTTGGTGTGTTGGATCATGGTGGTCCATCTGGGAGTCATCATTAACATGATAATGTGCATCATGGAGTATCAACATATTATGATTTTTAAGTAAAGTGATAAAGTTTATATGTAAAGTTGGATGAATTTGAGAAACTCATTATTTTATTGGTTTTGTAGTGAAAACGAGCAACTTAAAGGTCTTGTCCTTACTCAATGCCCGAAGACGACATATTTAGTCGAGATTTGGAAGATGCGCAAAGTCAAAAGATGATAGATTATGAAAACAACGTTGATGAGTCTGGATATGACACACCCTTCCCTGATGAGGGTGATGATGAAGAGGATGAGAATGATGAACCTGATTTTACGAGAAAGCATGCTCCACCTACCGTTAGACCAAGAGTGTACGAGTCTCATGTGTTGTTTCATTCAAGGGAGATTCCCTACCCTTGTCAGTTGCCAAGTATGCCCTGTCACGACCCAAATTGTGGATGCCCTGTCACGACCCAAATTCCCAACCTTAGGGATCGTGATGGCACCTAACACCACACTTGCTAGGCAAGCCAATGTTAGAATTCGAGTAGCTAACTTCCTTTGATTTTCTTCTTAAACATCATAAATAAATCTAAATTAAACTTAATTTAAATGATTTCCAAAGATAAAATAATAAACAATTGAATAAAAATGAACCACGAACTAATTATATAAATAACTCTAAGACTACCCAGGGTCTAGTGTCACAATTCACGAACTACTAAAAAATACTACAAATACTGGGCTGAAAGAAATAATGTAATTGTTCTGAATAAAATAAAACACCGTTTATGGAAATAGGAGAAGACTCTCGGGATCTGCGAACGCCGGCAGATATACCTCGTGTCTCCGAATAAATGAATAGTCGCTCTAAATATCTCTACTGGTGGTCGATACCTGGATCTGCACAAAAGAGTGCAGAGTGTAGTATCAGTACAACCGACCCCATGTACTGAGTAAGTGCCGAGCCTAACCTCGACGAAGTAGTGACGAGGCTACGGCGGGGTATTAACAACATATAACTTGTGACAATAATATATACTATAACGCAATAATACAATTCTACACGAACAAGAAAAATATAACTGAGACAATAAATATAAAGCAAGAAGGAAATCTAAACAAATAATTAAGTATTGCAACAACAATGAAATAACTCAGCTGCCTTTTCCAGGCCTCGGCTATAACAAACTCTCAAATAATTTCCAAGTTTCCAAACTTTAACTTTAAATAAATCTAGTGACAAAATATGAAAAATAGTAATATAAAATGGTAATTTTCAAATCTTAGTTTTTTTTTTAAAATCATTAAAAATGTAATTGCCCTCCCTTATTGCTCCTTGTTGCGTCGTGCAACCGGATCCCACCAGACATATCATATCAATTTATTCACCCGTATCACGATAAATTTATTCACCCGTATCACAACCAATTATCCACCCTTATCACAGCCCCCTTATCACCGCCTTTCAAGTCAAAGCCTTTCACAATATTTATGTCTCGAAAATTGTAAACAGAACAAGTTTCACTTTAGATAACAATAAAAGCAGAATATGAAATAATGATAATAAACCAATGAGTGTTCCAGCCTTTATTTTATAAACAGTAAAATATGAACATTCTCCCTTATCATTTTCTTGTTCCCATATATTCACAATATCACAATCAATTATCCACCCTTGTCACAACCCCTTTATCACAGCCCCCTTATCACACCAATTTTGTTTATTCATCAAAAACTTTCACTATTTAGGCCAAGCCTTTCACAACACTTTTAGTTCAACATATTTCAAACAGAAAACAATGTAGCTCGTAAGCTTCAACCAATATGATTTCACAATAAAACCAACCAGAATATATGTAAACACCGTAACGCTGTCAACCCAGCTCAATCTCTATGTACCATGATAAAATCAAAAGAACAACCAACACTTTTAATATACTTGCCACAACCATTGGCAACAATCAATTGAAACCAAACATCCACGTAAACCTCAACAATCATAAGACAGTTAAACTGTATTCCTCATCACTCCCTCAATATTATCAAAAATGGAACCAACGGGAACGTGTGTGTGTGTATATATATATATATATAATTCGTAAAAACAATGCCAAACCGCTCCACCGTTTTGTACCACAAAGAATCCAGCTAAAACAACCAATACTCTTTCCAAAATAACCACAACAATATCTAACAATAAAATAGCAAGACCAAGTAGTCATAGAAACAATAATGGACATAGAACAATTAAGACAAGAATCAATTAAGTTGGGAAGGGGAAAGGGATCATGCTTAACAGGAAAATTGGGTGGTGCATAGATACTCGTCACCTCGCCTATATACCACGCCCATGCATTTCACATAGAAAACAAAGTGGGGATTCCTATTCCCTCAAGTCAAAGTTAGACCAAACACTCAATTTCGCAGGCCACTCACAACTCAATTATAGCTTTTCCTTTAGAATCTTGCTCTAACTTGCTCGAATCTAATCATAATTAACTCAATATCATTAATTAAGACTAAAGGAACTAACTTTATTGAAAAATATAATTTTTCCTAAGTTTCCTCAAAAAAAGTGAAAAATCGACCCTGGGCCTGCTTGGTCTAAACTCGGGGTTCAGACCAAATTATGTTTACCCATTTACCAACGAACCCAAATATACAATTAGTTTTGAAATCCGACCTCAATTCGAGGTAAAGATTCGATTTTTATAAAATTCCCTAATTCTACCCAAACCCTCAATTTTTACCATGAAAATTCTTAGTTTTTGATTTAAAAGTGATGAAAAATAATGGGTAATTGAAAGAGTAAAGTTTAGAATTGATTACTTGTGACTTGTGGATGATATTTGGTGAAACAATTTGTTCCTAGGGCTGTGGGGTTCCAAAATTTGAAGAAGAAGAAGTCTGTCTGTTTTATATATAGCTATTCTGCCAGCTATTCTGCCTCGTTTCTCGTGCCAAACGATCCCGAAATTCGATTTTTATGTGTCCAATGGATTCCTTGTAAAATTATAGTCAAGTTGGGCTTTTTAATCACTCAATTTGACCTTATAATGAAGGAGATATGTAGGTTTTAATATTTGCAAATAGTGCAGATTTTTAATACGCTGTCAGGGGCAATTTCGTAATTAACCCGAAATATCTGGCAACCTTAGTAAAAAATGACCATAAAATCCTCATACAATGTCCAAATCCAATGATTCTTTTTTTCTACGGGTACGTAATTATGATACGGATGTAATACTTCATTCAAAATAGAAATCGGAGCGCATTTGTTCGATATGATATCATTTATGCTTGGAGAAACAACGTCGAAGCATAAGAAAGAACGAGTGCAACACAACCCAAACATATTTGAAACTCACCCGAGCCTCGGGGCTCTAAATAAAACATGCACGCAAGTCTAAAAGCATCATACGGGCTTGCTCGTGCGATCAAATCATGAAAGTAACATGTAAAAGTACGAATTAAACCTCAAAACTCATTATTTTCCTCAAGAACATTTATAGTTCATAACTTTTCAACCGGATGTCCGAATCACGTCAAACGAACTCCGTTTTTTACCAAATTTCACAGGCAAGGCCTAAATATCATAACAAATCTGTATCGGGCTCCGAAACCAAAATACGGGGCCGATACCAATGACTTTAAACATTAATTCTTTTCTTTATTTCATAAATATTTCAGCAAAATAATTTTTTTCAAATATTGATTTCTAAGGCTTGGGACCTCAGATTCATTTTCGGGCATACGCCCGGGACCCATATTTTACTGCGGACCCTCCGAGATCGTCGAAACACATATCCGAGTCCCTTTACTCAAAATGTTGACTCAAGTCAACTAAAACCAAATTTTTAATTCAAAAAATTATTATTTCTTATATTTTCACATAAAAGCTTTCCGTTTTCACGCCCGAACTGCGCACAAAAATCGAGGTAGTTAAAATTAATCTTTTTATTGCTAATAAGTCTAGAACGGAGGCTAAATTCATAAAATGACCCCTTGGGTCATCACATCCCCTCACAAGGGATCGTGACGAAATTCAGACAGCAATGTGGGATGAATCTAGAGCAATAGTGTTGTCAAAGGGCATGCTTTTTACTGATCAAGCGCGCCTAAGCAGGGCGGTGCGAATGTACAACATAAAAGAGTGTCGTGAGATCGTGGTTCATAAGTCATCTCCGAAAGTTTACAAGGTTATTTGCCGTAGATGGTTTCAAGGTTGTAATTGGATGTTGCATACGAGATAGTTGAAAACAAATATGTGGATTGCGGGGAAATACATTGGCACCCACAACTAAGAAATGGACACATTCAGTAGGAATTATTTTAACTTGAATGTTGAATAGGGGATTGATGTTAAGTCTCGAGCTCGCGTCTGTAGTCACGCATATCAACCCACCTCCAAGCTAAAGGGAGAAACGGTGGAGGTGGTGCATCCGGAGCGATCGGTGGTAGAGGTGGCTGGAACTGCAGGAACCGCTCCCTGGCCCAAACCTAATATAGATTTTGGACATAAACTTTAAGGTATTTTTTTACTATTTATGTTATAATTATGAAAAGAATTGACTATGTTTTCACCTGCAGCAGCGATACAAATCCGACAACGTCTTTTTGGGTGCCCATGCACATCCGGCACATCTGCCTATACTAGGTAACCTAGAACAGTTGCACCCCAGATGTAACCAAGTAAATCATCTAGCCACTCCAGATGATGCAGAAATCATAAATGACTAGGTTTCTCAAAGTGTTCGGGAACAGTACACCACCAAACATCAGCAGCAACAACAATCTCGTGTGCCAGTCGATATCCTCCGCAGTGAATCATCTGTAATCTCCGCATCCACCATCGCCAGATGCTTTTGGATGGGCGTCAGCTGCAACCGGTTGGCCCCACTTAATGCAGTCTCCTCCGCTAACTGGAAACCGGTGAGCCGCTGCAACATATGTAGTTAATGCAATCCTCTATAGTCTCTAAGAGCATGTAGGTAAGCTATAAGTAATCCATCAACCGGCAACTCGAAAAGAACCTCCACGTCCTCAAGCGTGATGGTAAACTCGCCGATGGGTCGATGAAATGTGTGCGTCTACGGACACCACCGCTCTATCATAGCCGTGATCACCGCCACTCGAACCGCAACTGGCCGATCTCTATGAACCTGTAGAAACATGTATCCTGAAGGCGTCTAACTATACGGGGATGGAGTGGGTGGTCCCTAACGAACTCCCACATATCGTCTATACGTTAGGATAGACACTGCCCATCCCAGATATATGAAGACCTCTAGTTACCCTGTAACAACAGTAGCTCTCGGGGGTCCGGGATGCATAGGGGGAACCTACATAACGATGTCTATAAATTTAACGATATTAATTAAAGTGTTTTTTAGTTGCTTACCATCTTTAAATGTATTGCAATATATTTTATATTAATATATTGCAATCCATATTTTTACTATATTATTACTTACATTGATACATTTTTTATATTATTATTTTATATGTTAATTTATTATTTTATATGTTAGTTTATTATTTTATATGTTAGTTTATTATTTTATATATTCGTTTATTATTTTATATGTTAGTTTGTTATATTATTTTTATTTTATATGTTAGTTTATTATTTTATATGTTTGATTACTATTTTATATGTCAGTTTATTATTTTATATGTTAGTTTATTACTTTCTATATTTGTTTTTTATTTTATATGTTAGTTTATTATTTTATATATTTTTTTCTTAGTCGACTATTTTTGTGTTTGAACTATCAACTTTTTTCATATATTTTTGAGGTTAGCAGATAATTAAATGATTAATTTCAATAACCGCAAAGATAATTTAGTACTTATTCATATAACAAATATTTAGGCTGATAATATTTTCTATATTAATATTTCATATGTTAGTTTCCAACATATTTCCACTAAAGTAACACTACTCTAAATGGCCATGAACAAAGTCAACTACCATTAGCTAAAATTTATTATCAGTTTTATTACGCTAAAGGGCACTACATTATAATTACGGGCACTACATTACAATTACGGGCACAACATTGCTAAAGGGCACTGCATTACAATTACAGGTTGTGATGACCCGGTAGGTCATCTCCTATTTTGAAACCTATCTGTGATCCGAAGCCTTAAAAATATATTTTAGAATTCCTCAATTTGCGTGCACAGTCCGAGCGTCTTTCCGAAAAGCTTTTTATGTTAGAATCTGCGAAAATAAGGATTTTTGCCTAAAAACTTTATTTGAGTTGACTTCGGTCAATAGTTTTAGTAAACGAATCTGGATTCGTGTTTTACGGTCCTGGTGGGTCTGTACCGTGATTTGGGACTAAGGCATATGTCCGAAATCGAATTCGGAAGTCCCTAACACGAAATATCGGACCTTGTCGAAATTTAAAAGTTAAAGGCTTAATGAATTTGAAATGTTTGACCAAAACTTGAATTTTGGATAACGGGTCCGTATTTTGGTTCTGAAACCCGGTATAGGTCCAATACCATATTTATGACTTGTCTGTAAAATTTGATGAAAAGCGGAGTTGGTTTGACGTGATTCTGACGTCTGGTTGTGAAAATAGAAGTTTCAATATTTTCTTGAAAATTTCATTTGATTTGTTGTTCAATTCGTAGCTTTAGGTGTTATTTCAGCGATTTTATCGCGCAAACAAGTTCGTATGATGTTTTCTGCCTAGTGTGCATGTGTGGTTTGGAGCACCGAGAGCTATGATGAGTTTCAGATAGGCTACTGAGTGAATTTGGACTTAGAACATTGCTGATGTGCTTCACTTTTTGTTGCAGGCCTCAGATCTCGCAATTGCAAGATCAAGCTTCGCATTTGCGAAGAGTAGCTGGGAAGGCCAGAGTTCGCATTTGCGATGGGAGCCGGGAGGGGGATTCTTCGCATTTGCGATCATGCCTGAGTTCGCATTTGCGAACTATTCTTAACATTTGCGAAGAATGCAGAGGTGTGATATTTCTCGCATTTGCGGGCTTCGCATTTGCGGGCTTCGCATTTGCGAAGTCCAGGTCGCAAATGCGACATCTTCTGCTGAACAAATATGACTTAGATGGGATTTTTGGTTCATTTCTCAAATGTTCAAAACCTAAAACCTTAGAGGCAATTTTTCCAAGAGGGTTTTTGGGTAGAACTAGGGATTTGGTAAATTGGGGATTTAGACCTCAGATTGAGGTCGGATTCCAAAACAAATTACATAACCGGGATCGGGGGTGAATGGGTAATCGGGTTTTGGTCCAAATTTTGGGTTTGGATCAAGCAGGCCCAGTGTTAACTTTTGTTGACTTTTTAAAAAATGACCTAAATTAAATTCTTTACAATCGTGGGTTGTTCCTAAGGCTTAAATTGAATCGGAGGCTTGTGTGAAAGGAAAAGCCATGGTTGAAGTGTCGTGGTTAACCTTGTCTTGATGGAATAGGAATTGTTTGCCAAATTGCTACTTGTTTAATTGTTAGGAACAACGTATATGTGAGGTGACGAGTACCTATGCATTGTAGTCGGGTTAAAGCATGCGGATGGGAATTGGTTTCTTGCAAATAGCTTTCTTTGTTCATGTTATCCATGTTTAGAATAGTATTGTTAAATTTATCGCTTTTATCATGTTTATGTGTCACGCCCTGATCCTAGGGGGCGAGATCGGCACCCGGTGCCTCACCTATCTTTGCGTACCAACTTGCGACTAAGGGACTCTGAACATATAATGCCATACTTTGGCCATGGGCCATATTGGAAGACAGTTGTGAATGAAGAATAAACATCAATATAAAGTTGAGCTGACAAGGCCATCATAACTACTATAGCTGGCAAACCAACAAAATATACATACAAGGCCTACAAGCCCAACATACTGCACTAACTGGCAGGATATGTCTACAAGCATCTACTGATGGATGTACTATGATCTAAACAAGGCCCCGGCCTAGCCGTAACCTATATACGTATATACACAAGATGTACATAAAACTTCTAGACCCGGAAACTCCGAAGGACGTGGAACTTCTCAATAAAGCTGAACTCGGGCAACACCTACTAAGGAGGTCTATCCGTCTGTCATTTTGAACCTGCACGCATGAAATGCAGCGTCCCCCGAAAAAGGGACGTCAGTACGAAATAATGTACCGAGTATGCAAGTCAATAAAATAACTTAAAGTTGAAACTGAACTGATAATATAATAACCGAAGTAACTGGGAGTCAAAGATAATGTAAAGATGTGCTTACCTGTTGATACTAACTCAACTCTCTCAATATAGTAAGTAAAATGGTTGTCCACGCCTATAAGGCTCGGTATATATATATCTGCTCTGCCGTAGTAGGCTCGCTCATAGGCGCTCAGCCATATTAGGTTCTGTATCTGGGCCAACTAGGCTCGCTCATAGGTGCTCGGTTACAGTAGGCTCGGTATATAACTTACCATCTGATCAGAGGTTGCCCTATAGGGACCTGCCCATCGATTATAGCTCAATGGTAGTGAAAATACTATAATACTGTATATATATTGACTCTCTGCTCTCCTGACTGGTAGAAGACACTACTCAATTGAATATAAAGTCCTGATAAAGGAGAATACTGTAACGTATGAGACTAGGATAATGTATATAAATTCGGAAGTATGAACTTCTTTTTATGCCTCGTTATCATACACATGTAATTACGAGACCATGCCAAAACGAAAGAAAGGTTTAGCCTTAACATACCAGGATTAGGGAAAAATTCATATGATATTCTTGGAAAAGGTTGCACCGTATTCTCTTAGAATCGCAAAATCGCACGTTGCTAAAGTGCTAAGAAATCTCGTTGGAATTTTTGTAGGAATTGATTGAAGATGTTATGAATTCTCTTTGAAGATGTTATGAATTCTCATTTGAATATGTTATGAATCCTTGTAGGAATTGCTAACGTCTATTTTGCAATGTTTGAAATAGGAAGGAAATGATAAGATTACTTACTTGATTATCTTAAGGCCAAGCGAATCCAAAATGCCAAACTTCTCATTATGTCTTTATACGTAAGTGTCATGTGTATAACTTTTAGTTGGCCACCTTCAATCTTGATTATGAGTCACTTAACCTGAACGGGGGGCTGTCACATAAATGCCATTTTAATTCTTATCCAATATATCCTCAATTAATTAGGTAATATCTCATTACCCTATAATTAACCAATTACTCACATAATTAAGAATTATCTCAACTTACTTAAAATACTACTCATTTTTAACATACCTTGTACACCTTAATATCATGGTCATGTAGTACTTTGTATGAAACTAGTGCAAAAATACGGGTATTATAGCTTGGACCGAATTTTATCCCAAATTGCCAAACTTTGAGGAAACTCATTTTATTCTATTTGCTTACCTTCTCTCCTTCGCGAATTTACCCATCACGTATTTGCAATAGCATAATGCTTATAATATCAAGAAAATCTCATCCCCGAGTCTACTCAATTAACTGAAGACGAAACTTTAACGTACGAAAAATGCGAGATGTAACATTACGAATCTTTTGGTGATAATTGAGTATTGATTCCGAAGTTGAGGTTGACATTGTGGAACCAAATATGGAAGTAAGTCTTGTACTTGTTATTTTATCTCCCTATTGTTATTTGTTCATTGCATTATGGTAAGGGAGAGTGTTAATGCATGAAGGGCGATGTTGTGTCGTTTATATTGACTTTATGTGAGGTTGAGAGTGAAAGCATGAAGGGCGATGTCGTGCCATATTGTGAGTGTTAATGCATGAAGGGTGATGATGTGCCATGTTGTGAGAGTTAATGCACGAAGGGTGATGTCGTGCAAATTTTTCCTTTACTGTGTTTACTTGTTCATATGGGTCATCGTATACTAGTTGTTCTAGTTACCATTCCGCTGTAGTTCTCTATCTCATAATCCCCTCAGCATGTGTTCCCCCTCCCGATATTACCTGTCTAGTTCTTCATTGTCGTTATTTGTATATGCACTATTAAATTGTACAGGTTTGATTTGTAGGTGTATTTTAAGCCTCGTCACTACTTCGTCGAGGTTAGGCTCGACACTCACCAGTATATGGGGTCGGTTGTACTAATACTTTACTCTGCACTTCCTGTGCAGATTTTGGTACCGGCTTTAGCTGGTTGAGAGGTTAGCTTCTGGAATTGCTGTTAGGAGACCCAAGGTAAATCTGTTGGTGTCCGCAGACCCTGGAGTCTCTTCTTAGTTTTATCATTTACTATTTTTCTACTTCAAAACAATGTATTTTCCTTTTTCAAACTCTAATTGTAGTAATCATAGTTGCTCGTGAGTTGTGACTCCAGATCCGGGTAGTAGTAAATGATGAAGCTTCTATATTATTCCGCACCCGATGTATTTCATTTTAGTTTATTATTGTTATTTACCGAATTAAATAAGGTTTGGCTTAATTAATTCTCCAACGCTGGTTTGCCTAGCAAGTGGAATGTTAGGCGTCATCACGGTTCCGACGATGGAAATTCTGGGTCGTGACAAGTTAGTATTAGAGCACTAGGTTGCTAGGTCTCACAATTCACGAGCGAGTTTAGTAGAGTCTGGGGGATCGTACAGAGATGTATCTTCTTATCTCCCAGAAGCTATGAAGTTTAGGAAAAAATTTAAAATCTATTCTTCTCTGTCGTGCGACTTTGTTTTCTCAATATTGATTGAACTCTTCACTCTTATTCTCTCGCAGATGGCGAGAACACGTACTGATTCTTCAGCTGAGCAGAAGCCAGAGCCTCCAATGGCAGCTCGTACGAGGGGCAGAGTTCGAGGTCGAGGTCGTGCCAGAGGCCGAGGTAGGGGCAGGCTCAGCCTAGAGCCCCAGCAGTGGAGCCTCGGGTAGAGTTTGACAAGGAGGCTCCATCCTAGACTATTCCTGTCGGCCCAGCTCAGGTTCCGAAGGGGTTCATTGCCACCCCAGTGCTTCAGGATGCTTTGGTCCATTTGGTAGGGCTTATGGAGAGTGTGGCATAGACTGGCGCATTTCCCAGGTTGGAGGAGGAGCACAAACACCTGCTACTCACACTTCGGAGCAGATGTCTCCCTAGTATCAGACCCAGCACCTCAGCCAGTCAGAGTAGTTCAGCCAGTTGTTACATCATAGGTCGTTGATGGGCCAACTATGTCTTCTGAGGCTTTATGGAGATTGGAAAAGTTCACCAAGATCTTTCCAGCTCACTTCAATTGTGCATCTTTAGAGGACCCCCAAGAGTATCTTGACAGCTGTCATGAGGTTCTACGGAGCATGGGTATAACGGAGACCAATGGGGTCGATTTTGCTGCATTTAGATGACTGGTTCCGCCAAGAAATGGTGGAGAGATTATTTGTTGACCAGACCAACGGGGTCGCCTGCTCTTACTTGGGACCAGTTCTCTCAGCTTTTCCTGGAGAAGTTTCTCCCTATTACATTGAGAGAGGAGCATCGCTGTCAGTTCGAGTGTCTTCAGCAGGGCAGTATCACTGTCACACAGTATGAGACCCATTTTGTGGATTTGGCCCGTCATGCTCTTCTTTTACTTCTTACCGAGATATATATATATATATATATATATATATATATATATATATATATATATATATATATAT
>ML295404.1:34766-58895 GCA_005239495.1 Nicotiana undulata
AGAGAGAGAGAGAGAGAGAGAGAGAGAGAGAGAGAGAGAGAAAGAGAGAGAGAGGGTGAGGAGGTTTATTGAGGGACATGCTCAGCATATCAGATTGTAGATGGATAAGGAGACTGGGAGTGAGATTTCTTTTCAAGAGGCTGTCAATGTCGCCAGGCAAGTAGAGGTGGTTCTTGCTCAGGGAGGTCATGGGTCTGATAAGAGACCTCGTTATTTCGGCGAGTTCAGAGGTGCCTCATTTGGAGGCAGTGGTACTTTTGGTAGAGTACATCCTACCATAACGTTTCATTCAACACTCCAGGCATCCCACGGTGCTCCAGGTGGTTGTGGCCCTCATATTCCTTATTCTGATTAGCTAGCCTACGGTGCACCGCCAGCTCCTATTAGTGCACCTCCGCTCTAGAGGTTTCAAGGCGGTTACCCAGTTCGATAAGGTCGGTTTCACAGTCAGCAGTCATAGCAGTCGAGGTCTTGTTATACTTGTGGTGATCCAAGGCACCTTGCTAAGTTTTGCCCTCGTGCTTCGAGTAGTTCAGAGCATCAGGGTTCTCCTGCCATGGTCCCCACACTGGGTGTTGCACTGCCCGCTCAGCCAGCTAGAGGTAGGGGTAAGGAAACCATAGGTGGTGGTCTGGCCATTATAGGTGGAGGTTAGGACACTAAAGGTGGAGGCCAGCCAGACAAGGGTCGTTCTACAGATGTAGTTCAAAGTGGTGGGGCCCATCCCCGATGATATGCTTTTCCAGCCAGGCCTGAGGCTGAGTCATCTGAAGTCGTTATCATATGTACTGTTTGAGCTTGCAGTAAAGATGCTTTAGTTCTATTTTATCCGGGTTCTACTTACTCCTATATGTCATCCTATTTTGCTTCATATTAAGTTGTGCCTCGTGATTTTTTGAGTGCTCCTGTGTATGTGTCCACACCTGTGGGGGATGCTATTGTTGTAGATCGTGTTTATCGTTCGTGTGTGGTCACCATTGGGAGTCTTGAGACTAGTCTAGATCTTCTACTTATCGATATAGTTGATTTTGATGTTATATTGGGTATGGATTGGTTGTCACCTTATCACGCTATATTGGACTATCACGCCAAGATGGTGACCTTAGCCCTGCCGGGGTTGCCTCGATTAGAGTGGAGGGTGATTCCTGGCCATTCTACCAGTAGGTCTATCTCTTACATGAAGGCTCAGCGTATGGTCGAGAAGGGGTGTCTAGCTTATTTGGCTTATGTTCGTGATTCTAGTGTAGAGGTTCCTTCCATGGATTTCGGGCTAGTTGTTTGTAAGTTTCCAGAGGTATTTCCTACAGACCTGCCGGGGATGCCGCCCGATAGGGATATCGATTTCTATATTGATTTGGCTCTGGGCACTCAGCCCATTTCCATTCTGCCATACCGTATGACCCCGCCAGAGTTGAAGGAATTGAAGGAACAATTGCAGGATTTGTTTGATAAGGGTTTCATTAGACCTAGTGTCTCGCCATGGGGTGCACCTGTGTTGTTTGTGAAGAAGAAGTATGGATCGATGAGGATGTGCACAGATTATCGGCAGTTGAACAAAGTCACCATCAAGAACAAGTATCCATTTTCGAGGATTGATGACTTATTTGATCAGCTTTAGGGTGCCAAGGTATTTTCGAAGATTGATTTGAGATTTGGATACCATCAGTTGAGGATTAGGTTATTTGATGTCCCTAAGGCAACTTTTCAGACTCAGTACGAGCATTATGAGTTTCTAGTGATGTCCTTTGTGTTGACAAATGCCCCAGCAACATTCATGGATTTGATGAACTGAGTGTTCAAGACTTATTTGGACTCCTTTTTTATTGTGTTTATTGACGATATCTTGATTTACTCTTGCAGTCAAGAAGAGCATGAGAAGTATCTTAGGATTGTGCTTCAGACTCTGAGAGACATCTAGTTATATGCCAAGTTTTTGAAGTGCGAGTTTTGGTTGGATTATGTCGCTTTCTTGAGATACGTTATATCAGCAGGGGGCATTCAGGTAGATCCTAAGAAGATTGAGGAAGTTCAGAACTGGCCTAGACCCTCTTCAGCCACGGAGATCAGAAGTTTCTTAGGTTTGGCAGGCTATTAGCGTCGGTTTGTGGAGGGGTTTTCATCGATAGCAGCCCCGTTGACCAGGTTGACCCAGAAGGGTGCCCCATTCAGATGGTCAGACGAGTGTGAGGCGAGCTTTCAGAAGCTCAAGACTGTTTTGACTACAGCGCTGTTGTTGGTGTTGCCAACAGGTTCAGGATCTTATATGATATATTATGATGCGTCCCATGTTGGGCTCGGTGCGGTATTGATGCAGGAGGATAGGGTGATTGCATATGCATCGCGGCAGTTGAAGGTTCATGAGAAGGATTACCCTATCCATGATTTAGAGTTGGCAGCCATTATTCATGCGATGAAGATTTTGAGTCACTACCTTTACGGCGTGTCGTGTGAGGCTTTCACATATCATCGGAGCCTTCAGTATCTGTTCCAGCAAAAGGATCTCAATTTGAGACAAAGGAGATGGTTGGAGCTATTGAAAGACTATGATATCACCATCTTGTATCATCCCGAGAAGGCCAATGTGGTGGCCAACGCATTTAGTAGAAAGGCAGCGAGTATGGGCAGCCTTGCGTTCATTCCAGTCGGTGAGATGCCGCTTGCATCAGATGTTCAAACTTTGACCAACCAGTTTGTGAGGTTGGATATTTCAGAGCCCAACTGTGTTCTAGCTTGTACAGTCGCTTGGTCTTCTTTGTTTGAGCGCAATAGAGATTGGAAGTATGAAGACCCTCATTTGTTGGTCTTTAGGGACACAGTGCGGCACGGTGTTGCCAAGAAGGTTACCGTTGGTGATGATAGGGTCTTGAAGATGCAGGGGCGTGTTTGTGTGCCTAATGTGGATGGACTTCGTGAGTTTCTTCTTGAGCAGACCCACAGTTCCCGGTATTCTATTTATCCGGACGCCGTAAAGATGTATCATGACTTGCGGCAGCATTATTGGTGGAGGAGAACGAGGAAGGACATAGTTTCTTATCTTACTCGGTGCCTAAATTGTCAGCAAGTGAAGTATGAGCATTAGAGACCCAGCGGTTTGCTTCAGAAGATAGAGATTCCTGAGTGGAAGTAGGAGTGTATCACTATGGATTTCGTCGTTGGACTCCCACGGACTTAGAGGAAGTTCGATGCTATTTGAGTCATTGCGGATATGTTGACTAAGTCAGTGCATTTCATTCCTGTGGAAGCTACCTATTCTTCAGAACGGTTGGCAGAGATTTATATCCGTGAGATCACCCGACTTCACGGTGTGCCAGTGTCTATCATTTCTAATCGAGGTACGCAGTTCACCTCGCACTTTTGGAGGGTAGTACAGCGTGAGTTGGGCACGCGGGTTGAGTTGAGCACAGAGTTTCATCCTCAGACGGATGGACAGTCCTAGCGCACTATTCAGATATTGGAGGATATGCTACGCGCATGTGTTATAGACTTCGGAGGATCGTGGGGTCAGTTCTTGCCCCTTGTAGAGTTCACCTACAACAATAGATACCAGTCGATCATTCTGATGGCTCCCTATAAGGAATTATACGGTAGGCGGTGCTGGTCATCAGTTGGGTGGTTCGAGCCGGGAGATGCTCGGTTGTTGGGTACAAATCTAGTACAGGATGCCTTGGATAAGGTCAGGATTATTCAGGATCGACTTTGCAGCTCAGTCCATTCAGAAGAGTTATGTCGACCATATAGTTCGTGATGTTTCATCCATGGTCGGGGAGAGGGTGTTGCTCTGGGTATTACCCATGAAGGGTGTCATGAGGTTTGGAAAGAAGGGCAAGCTGAGCCCTAAGTGTATCAGACCTTTTGAGATTCTCGAGAGAGTGGGAGGGGTGGCTTACAGGATTGCGTTGCCACCGGGGTTATCAGCAGTTCATCCGGTGTTCCATGTGTCCATGCTCCGTAAGTATCACAACGATCCGTCCCATGTGTTAGATTTCAGCTCTGTCCAATTGGACATGGATTTGACTTACGAGGAGGAGTAGATGGCCATTCTAGCTCGACAGGTTCGTCAGTTGAGTTCGAAGATTTATCCTTCTGTTCGAGTGTAGTGGAGAGGTCAGCTCGTCGAGGCAGCTACTTGGGATTCCAAATCGGACTTTCAGAGCAGATATCCCCACATATTCACCAGTTCAGGTACTTTTCTATGTCCGTTCGAGGATGAATGGTTGATTTAGAGGTGGAGAATGTGATGACCGGATAGGTCATCTCTTGTTTTGAAATCTAATTATATGATCTGAAGCATTAAAAATCATGTTTCAGCCTTCCTCGATTTGCATGCGTAGTCCGGGCGTCTTTCCGGAAAGCTTTTATGTTAAAAACTGAGAAAAGAAGGATTTTTCCTAAAAACTTCCTTTAAGTTGGCTTCAGTCAATATTTTTAGTAAATGGACTCGAATTCATGTTTTGACGGTCCCGGTGGGTCTATACCGTGATTTGGGACTTGGGCGTATGCCCGGAATTGAATTCGGAAGTCCCTAGCACGAGATATCGTACCTTGTCGAAATTTGAAAGTTAAAGGCTTAATGAATTTGAAATGTTTGACCAAAGCTCGACTTTTGGATAACGGGTCCGTATTTTGGTTCTGAAACCCGGTATAGGTCCAATACCATATTTATGACTTGTCTGTAAAATTTGATGAAAACAGAGTTAGTTTGATGTGATTCGGACGTCCGGTTGTGAATATATAAGTTTCAACATTTTCATAAAAATTTCATTTGATTTGGTGTTCAATTCGTAGTTCTAGGTGTTATTTTGGCGATTTGATCGCGAACAAGTTCGTATGATGTATTTAGACTTATGTGCATGTTTAGTTTGGATCCCCGAGGGCTCGGGTGAGTTTCAGAAGGGCTACGGAGTGAAGTTGGACTTGGAACATTGTTGGTGTGCTTCAGTTTTTGTTGCAAGCCTCAGATCTCGCAATTGCGAGATCAAGCTTCGCATTTGCGACTACTGTTGAGTTCGCATTTGCGATCTACTCATCGCATTTGCGATCTACTCATCGCATTTGCGAAGAGTGGCTGGGGAAGCCAGAGTTCGCATTTGCGAAAAATGTCTCGCATTTGCGATGGGAGCTAGGAGGGGGATTCTTCGCATTTGCGATCACTAGGTCGCATTTGCGATCATGCCTGAGTTCGCATTTGCGAACTATTCTTCGCATTTGCGAATAATGCAGAGGTGTGATGTTTCTCGCATTTGAGATGAAATCTTCGCATTTGCGGGCTTCATATTTGCGAATCCCAGGTCGCAAATGCGACATTTGCAACTGAACAAATATGACTTAGACGGGATTTTTGGTTCATTTCTCAAATTTCAAAACCTAAAACCTTAGAGGCGATTTTTCCAAGACTTCTTCTTCCTAAAATCATTGGTAAGTGATTTTAACCTATTTTCTTTCAATATTTCACTATATTTAACAAGTTTTCAACCTAAAACCTAGAGTTTTCATTGTGGGATTGAGGGTTTTGGGTAGAACTAGGGATTTGGTAAATTAGGAATTTAGACCTCAAATTGAGGTGGGATTCCAAAATAAATTACATAAATAGGCTCGAGGGTGAATGGGTAATCGAGGTTTGGTCCGAATTTAGGGTTTGGATCAAGCGGGGCCGGTGTTGACTTTTGTTGACTTTTCAAAAATGGCCTAAATTGAATTATTTACAATCGTGGGTAGTTCCTAAGGCTTAAAGTGAATTATTTGGTTGGTAATTTTCTAGATTCTATTGGTTAGGAGGCTTGTGTTAAAGGAAAAACCATGGTTGAGATTTGATTTTGGTCGTTGGAGTGAGGTAAGTGTCGTGGTTAACCTTGTCTTGAAGGAATAGGAATTGATTGCCTCATTGCTACTTGTTTAATTGTTGGGAACAATGTATATGTGAGGTGAAAAGTACCTATATGTTGTAGTCGGGTTAAAGCATGCGGGTGGGGTTTGGTTTCTTGCAAATATAGCTTCCTCTATTCTTGTTATCCATGTTTAGACTAGTATTTTTAAATCGATTGCTTTTATCATATTTACGAATCTTTTGGTGACAATTGAGTATTGATTCCGAAGTTGAGGTTGACATTATGGAAAATATGGAAGTAAGCTTGTACTTGTTATTTTATCCCCCTGTTGTTATTTGTTCATTGCATTATGGCAAGGGAGAGTGTTAATGCACGACCGGTGATGTTGTGCCATTTCTATTGACTTTATGTGAGGTTGAGAGTGAAAGCACGAAGGGCGATGTCGTGCCATATTGTGAGTGTTAATGCACGAAGGGTGATGTTGTGCCATGTTGTGATAGTTAATGCACGAAGGATGATGTTGTTCCGTTTCTGTTGATTTTATGGTGAGGGTGAGAGTAAAGCGCGAAGGGTGATGCCGTGCAAATTTTTCCTTTACTGTGTTTACATGTTCATATTGGATCATCGTACACTGGTTGTTCTAGTTAACATTCCGCTGTAGTTCTCTATCTCGCAATCCCCTCAGTATATTTCCCCCTCCTGAAATTACATGTCTAGTTCTTCATTGATGTTATTTGTATATACACTGTTAAATTATACATGTTTGATTTGTAGGTGTATTTTTAGCCCCGTCACTACTGTGTCGATGTTAGGCTCAACACTTACCAGTACATGGGGTCAGTTGTACTGATACTTCACTCTGCACTTTCTGTGCAGATTTTGGTACCGGCTCTAGCTAATTGAGAGGTTAGCTGCCGGAATTGTTGTTAGGAGACCCAAGGTAGATCTGCTGGCGTCTGCAGACCTTGGAGTCTCTTCTTAGTTTTATCATTTACTGTTTTTCTACTTCAAAACAGTGTATTTTCCTTTTTCAGACTCTGTTTGTAGTAATCATAGTAGCTCATGAGTTGTGACTCCAGATCCGGATAGTAGTAAATGTTGAAGCTTCTGTATTATTCCACACCCGATGTATTTCATTTTAGTTTATTGTTGTTTCTTACCGAATTGAATAAGGTTTGGCTTAGTAAATTCTCTAACGTTGGCTTGCCTAGCAAGTGGAATGTTAGGCGCCATCACGATCCCGACGGTGGGAATTCCGGGTCGTGACACGGGCACAACATAACACTAAAGGGCATTACATTATAATTACGGGCACTATATTACAATTACGGGCACAACATAACACTATATTATAACAATTTATCTACTTTACTAACTTTTTAGCACATAAATAATCTAATTCGAATAAAAATAGCAAATTAATTTAATCACAAAACAACTACGAAAATACATATACCACAGTAAAAAAACAACTAATAAATATTTTTTATATCGACTAATAACATTATTTATTCATGAAATAACAATTTATCTATTTTACTAATTTTTAGCACAAAAATAATCTAATCCGGATAAAAAATAACAAATTAACTAAATCACAAAACAATCACGAGAAAACATAGACCACGGTAAAAAAAAAACTAAAACGCGTTTTTTATACATGAGTTTTAACAGAAAGTAAGTCGGAATACCTTGATTTAAAAGTTTTTGAAAGGTGAAGATTTGATGATTTGGGGGACGAAACGAGCAATTCACTACGCGATAACGCCTTAGATCCGGTGTTAGCTTGCTACAATACCGAGAAGATACACTTTTTGTGGGACGGTGGGCTTCAATGGGATTTTTTTTTTTGCTTTAAAAATGGGGTATGGGGGAGGAGGCGCTGGAATCGTTGGAATGGGGGTTTGGGGGACTCCATTGGTTTTCTGGTCAGGGAAGATGATAGCCTGCTTTTCTAAGTAGCACATATATAGGGAAAGTGCACAGTTAGCTAATAATAACACATGTATTTACTTTTAAGCCACTGTTTAAAATATCTTTAGTCTTTAGCCACTGCTTTAATAAACTTAAATTGTCCGGACAAAAATACCGTTCTACTCATGTCCTTAACTTTTGAACTTAACTTCAGGACTTCATGACTACATGTCCTTAACTTTTGAACTTAACTTCAGGACTTCATGACTACATGTCCTTAACTTTTGAACTTGGAACTCTAAGTTCAGGACTTCGGGACTACATGTCCTTAACTTTTGAACTTAACTTCAGGACTTCACGACTACATGTCCTTAATTTGAACTTGTAACTTAGTTCAAGACCAAGTGTCCTTAAATTTTGTACTTGTAAGTCAAAGTTGAGGAACAAGTGTCCTTAACTTTTGAACTTGTAAGTCTAAGTTAAGGACCTATTGTTCTTAACTTTTGAACTTGTAACTGTAAATTAAGGGATGCATGTCCTTAACTTTTGTACTTATTAGTCTAAGTTCAGGACAAAGTGTCCTACTTTTGAACTTGCAAGTCATTGTCCTTAACTTTTGAACTTGGAACTCAAACTTCAGGACCAAGTGTCCTTAACTTTTGAACTTGTAAGTCTAAGTTAAGGACCCATTGTACTTAACTTTTGAACTTGTAAATGTAAGTTAAGGACTGCATGTCCTTAACCTTTGAACTTAACTTCAGGACTACATGTCCTTAACTTTTGAACTTAACTTCAGGACTACATGTCCTTAACACGATTATCTTTGTCCTCAATTTTTTGGCTTTTTACCTTATTTTTCCTAATTATTTGTTGTTTAAGAAAATCAAAACGTCACTTCTTTTAGAAAACCAAAAGTCACGTCCTCCCATGTCTGTGATTATTATGAGTGAATGGTTTACCAGGCAATTCAACTCCTGAAAGCAGACACAAAAGAAAATGAGAGGCTTATAAAATTTATATGATTAATGCATTTCGTTTCTTCCGTTCAAAATTGGATTTCATATATGAAAATAATGGAAATACCCATACGGACCCCAGAACACCATTGCAAAAGGAGAAGTGGAGTTGTAAGGAATGAATCTGAAAATGGCGTAATTCCGTTTGGGAAGAAAAGGGTAACACTGTCTTTTCATATTAATTTTAATAGACTAGTGGCTATTTTTGCGCAACATTAAAAATGCTGGATAAAAAGTAAATACCACTTTAAAAGTGGCTACCCCATACAATTTTTACCGCATATATACCGCTATACTATAGCGCGACCTATATGTGGGTTATACCTCCCGCCCTTTTTGAGTTCAAATATAATACGGTTATTCACCGCGCTATACCTTAACAGACAAACGTGTCATTCAGATATAATGCGTTCAATAACCATGCTATATATAAAATGGTACTTAATGTTTTTTTATCTATTTGTGTCGCTTGAGTCCAAAAAAACGGCACTTTAATTCTGGACTCACCAAAGAGAGGGGTAGTAGGGCGTATGGTAATACAATGAAATTGGGTGGGCGTTAGTGTGGGGACCGAATGCTAATACAAACCCCGACAATTTTTTATCACACTGAATGACCTGTCATTTTCTTTCTATTATATTATAATTTTCTTTTATTTATTTTTCAAACTTAATATTTTTAATGTAATTTTTTATATAAATTTTTATTTCATGAAAGTTGCCTTGATTTCTTTCCTTTTGTGATCTTCTGAATCTTAATAAAATTACTATTCCCACTGTTTCAATTGTCAAATACATAGACGGCCTATCAACTAAGGCTAGTACTTATTAAATACAAATTTGATAATCCAACCGCAATAAATTAAATGGAAACACTTCTCAATTTTCTTTGAACAATATGCTTTATTATGAGCAATCTAATAATTTCTCTTTAGAAAAGAAAATTGTAAGACATGGGTCAGCTGGGCCTACCTAGATTAAATGCCTTGCCCTACAGGGCTCAACATTTGGAATAATAAAAGTTATAAAACCAACACACAAGCCTGGACGCCAGTTAGCAATATAGATTAATGATGATTGGAATGAGGAATTTTTTGCCTGTTCACACTGAGTAGAGATGACAAAATAAATAGGGAAAATTATATTGTATAGCCGTTTGGAACACTGTTCTCCGTCATCTTATAATATATCGTATTGTATTGTATCGTATCATTTTATGAATATAATATTTGGATAGATCGTATTGTTTATTGTTGTTAAATAACATTTTGCTGTTTGGTTTGACTGTATCGTACTGTATTGTAACTGATAAGATTACTAAAATACCCTTAATTGTTTTAAATATTTAATTTATCACGAATTACACATAAAAATTATTTAAGAAAATCCCTTTCTACTAATTTATCACTAATTATGTCTTATATATAAATTAAGCAATTAAATTTATGCAAATTCTATCGAAATTAGTTGAACAAGTTAATAATATTAAAAATAATAATAAGTACACTCTATTCATAACTAGATCATAATAATAAAAATTTTAAAAAAATGCTAAGTAGACTCCATTCAGACAAAAGTAAAGCAAAATCTTTACCCGAAGAGTATGGAGAAGCGGCAGAAGAACAAAACGAGTTTTTCACGTATGTAGGTTATTATATAGGTTATATTTGGGATGTTATCATTGAGAATTTGTATAGGTTATTAGACTTCACATAAAATTCTATTATAGAATTATATGAGAAAGAGACTTTGCTATTATTTAAAATAAAAAAAGGTAAAGGGTAAAATAGAATTATAAAATAATAAGTTAAGGTATAATTAGAAAGAAAAATAGGAAACGATCCCACCACACCAAATCGACTGTTTCAAAAAATGAGACTTTTCATTGTTCCGGAACAATAAATTTAACAATACAATACAACCAATTTTAACTAAACAATCAAAACAAACATTGTTTTGGAAAAACAATACAATACGACATAACGGGTAACAACCATCCAAACAGGTTGTAAAAGTACTACTAGCATATAAAGTATATATTTTTGTATATTAACACATAATATACATATTTTATACATAATTAATATATATATATACATATAATTGTTGTATATTTAACTAGCGGACATAATTATTTTCGATTAATCAACTAATTGTGTAATTTGCCCAAATAAATTCTCGCTCTATCCCAATTGAGTCAGTTAAAATTTCTCGAGTCAAAACGGATTAATCAAGTCACTAAGTAATAGATGTTTAAGATAAAAAAAATCAGTAAAAAATGCAAAAGTCTCCACTGCGCTTTTTGCAAATCTGAATTGGCCCGATCTACTAAATCTTTCGTGATTGATTGGTTGGGAAATAAGTTAGTTCATAATTAATTATTCTATAATTAATTATCTCAAACTTTCATGGGGATAAAATATGCTACAATCCCGAAATAATTAATTCCGATCGAAATTATCATGATTTTATCTCAACCTCATATAACGTGAGATAAACTCATCTCAAATTTAATCTCTAAATTTATTATTCTTTATCCATGGTACCAAAAGAGCCCTCAATAATTAGTGTAGATCTCACGTAGACAGTGAAAGGCAACTCATGAAATCAGTTGTACGTGAAATGTCAAGTCTTGTCTCCCTAATAATCACTTGTCAGACAGATGCAAGATTAAGGAGTCCGAAACTTTTTTGTTGTCTTTTCGGATAAAAGTTATTTTAATATGTATAAAAAAATAGTTATATTTTTATATATAATGGGAAAATTGTTCGCGCTATATTTTAACGGTGATTTCAGTCGTTAAGATATAACGCAGTAAATTAATGCGCTACACATGTTTAGCGCACAGATTTCCAGTGCTATGCATTGACGATTTGACTGTCAGGTATAACACGTAGAGTTCAAGCGCTATACTAGTATAACGCGTAAAAACAGTGCGCTATACCCCTTATTTTAATCTCCTTCTTCTTCCCCACGACCAGAACTCTCCTCCCCCATTTTTTTAATTTCTCCCCACTGTTCTGGTCCCCCTCACCTTTTCGTGTTCACAAAACAATTTCGTGGGCCCCACCCGTCACACAAAACGCTAAGAACTTAGGTCCCACATCGTAGCAGAGCATCGTATTATTGTGGTTTCACTCTTTCGGACTCAAATTTTCAACCAATTTCCTTTTCGAAAATCATAAATCGAGGTATTTCGATTTATTTTATGTCGAAACTTGTATAATAATGCATATTAGTTGATTTGAATGCGTTTCCATGTCGTTTTGTGTTTTATTTGCGAAACTAGTATGTTATATTTTTCCGGACTTAGATATTAGTGTTCTAAAAAAAAATATAAAATTGAGTAATAATTTTTTCTGTTAATAAAAATATTAATTAATATCTTTTACTGATTTATATATTTTTTGTGAATGTTATGTGATTAAAATATATTTGTTGTTTATATTTAGTTTAGATTATTTATTCGCGTAGTAAAATGTAGAACCTTTTAGCGTAGTAAAATGTAAAGCTTTTTAGCGTAGTAAAGTGTAGAGTATTTTAGCGTAGAACCCCTGTAGTTTAAGTATCTCTTACACTGGTAGATGAAAATACAAACTTTGTACAATTAAATAATTAAAAATTAAGAATTTAAATTATAAAACAAACACTCAAAATTATAAAAATATTGAATTTGACACACATAATTATTCATGATAGTTTGGTGCTACTATGCCTTAAATATCGAGCCTGGAACCCATAGGTATATATACTTTGTACAATTAAATTATTAAAATTAATAATTTAATTTATAAAACAAACACAAGAAATTATAAAAATATTAAAATTGACACACATAATTATTCATGATAGTTTGGTGTTATTGTGCCTCAAATATCGAGTCTGGAACCCATAGGTATATACTCTGTACAATTAAATTATTAAAAATTAATAATTTAATTTATAAAACAAACACACAAAATTATAAAAATATTGAAATTGACACACATAATTGCTCATGATAGTTTGATGCTACTGGGCCTCAAATATCAAGTGTGGAAACCATAGGTATATATTCTGTATAATTAAATTATTAAAAATTAATAATTTAATTTATAAAACAAACACATGAAATTATACAAACATTGAAATTGACACACATAATTATTCATGATAGTTTGGTACTATTGGACTTCAAATATCGAGACTAGAACCCAATAGATATATATACCTTGTCCAATTAAATATTGTATAACTCTAAAAATTGTATAAGTCAAAAAATTAATTATTTAATTTACAGATTAAACATACAATTAATGTTGTTTAATTTACAGTTGACGACATGGACGTGCCCACCTATACATCCCGACCCTTACTCCGCTGAGCTATTAGTGCTACATGGCGATCATAGGTCCACCCACATATGGGAGGGAGAGTTACTGTCCCAGACTCTCCGCGCTAGGAGAGTGGACGACCTGTGGGATTTTTTGAGGGACAGAGACCTCCATCCCCGTGTAGTCCAGCGCCTGCAGGATACGGGATTCTATAGGATTTTTCAGATCGGGCGGATGCAGCTCGACTGGGATTTGATCACGGTGTTGATTGAGCGGTGGCGACCAGAGACGCACACTTTCCACCTTCCCATCGGCGAGGCCACCATCACGCTGCAGGACGTGGAGGTTTTATATGGCCTGCCCGTTGATGGCATGGCCGTTTCACTGCCTTTTGCTATGAGATCTATGTCGAGTGCGCAGTATTGTGACATGCTGCAACATCTCACGGGTTTCAGGCCACAGGACGAGACTACATCATCGGGGGCCAGTCGGATGAGTTTGACCGCTATTAGACAACACCTGGAGATACTCCACCCCGACATCACCAGCGATACAGACGAGCTACATATTACCCGGTATACGAGGTTGTTGTTGCTTCTTCTATTTGGGGGGATCTTGTTCCCGAACACTTCAGGGAACCTAGTCAGCCTGCGATTTCTTTATTGATGTTCTAAACGTCAATACCACACAAGAGGGGGGGGGGGGTGATTTGTGTGGTGTCCAATTTTCGCGTGCACTAGTTATAGAAGGACCTGGTTCTTCTATGTGTTCCAACTCCAACTGTTGCGAATAATAAATGCACAAAAGTGAAGAACACTGAGATTTTTATGTGGAAAACACCTGGCTCAAAAGGTGAAAAACCACGACCTACTACTCAGTAGGATTTTCTCCAAACACTTCACTACAACAATGAGCCAAACAACATTTACAAAATAAACTCTTTTGTAAACCTAAGGACTACCTCTAATCCCTTTGTGGCAAACTAGCCTCTAGCTATTTGCGACAAACTTCAAGTTAGCTATAACTTGAATACATATTACAATTGCTTCTAGATAACGCTGAAAGGTACACGTTGTAATCAGTTACTACAAATAAACTAGACTAAAAGACACCAGATGGAACTGGTTCTTCTAGCTGGTTCAAGTAGCTCCAGATTCGCACTCTCCAATTTGGCTCGAACTGCTTGCAAAATTTCTTCACGAATTTTGTTCTCAATTCTTGATAAATTTCTGCTTTTGTGCGTCTCTTTACAATAAGAACATTCTGCAAGATATATAGGATTTAGTAGATAAGAAATTAACTAGAATCCTAATGCTACTCTTCCTTGGTGAAAGAGTTCTAGTCAAAATCAACTCATGAATCCTTCCTTATCTTAGATTCTGTTCTTATTGAATAAGGAGTCCTTCTCCAATTTCGTTTTTGCAATCTTTTCTATCAGAAGATATCTCAATTTCACCAAAATACGTTTATCTCCTGCATGTACATCTCATTTGGCTTTGAATCTGCTCGTTTATGTCACTTGTGATGGACATGGTTGATCTCGGAGTTCCTTTGTCAATCTTCAAAACTATTTCCTTTCTTGGGCCAACAAATTCTCCCTTTTTGATGATGACAAACTTTGTGCATCAGGCCTGTTTCATCTTAGTCCAACAGTGACGCATATTAGATTATTAAGCATTTATCATAAAGAACCATGTTCATTAGGTTATAAATATCACATGTTCAGAGCACAATCTATCTTCCCCCTTTTGGCATCATCGAAAAGTTGCAAAAAAATTGTGTGAATACCAGATTTTTAACACTTACTCATGGACATTTGGGCAACTGCATATGCAATCATGGATTAATCATCAATAATCAACTAAGAATTCGAACTATCAAAAATTAGAGATACTGAATCAGAGCAAAAAGCATCAGATTTTATTGATAGAGCGAATACGATTCTGCCACAATCCACAAAATAAAACAAAAACAGTTAAAACATGAGCAACAAAAAACAAATTCTGAATCTGAGTCACTGAAAGTTCTAGGCAGGCTAGGAAATTAAGGCTAGGAAAAACTGCAGACCTGGTTCATTTAGCCAAGATAGATGGTGCAGCAGACTTAGAAACAGATGAAGACTTGGCTTTCTTGGGCTTAGGGGTCTGAACCTCTACCTTTGCCACTTTTTCACTTTGATGGACCAGGTCCATCTCATCCACTTCAACAGCCTCAATAGGCTCAACAACCTTTTCTCTCCCTTTTTTCCACTCTTTTCTTCTTACTATCCTCTAAAGCTCTCTTCAACTTGTCCTCACTTTGCTTTAACTTGCTCCTTGTAGTTATTCCTCTTAGAAGAGAAATATTAGAAGTCTTAGAAGGAGAAACTTTTCTTTTCTTACTTTCTCTTGATATTTCAGACGTTTGAGCTTTAGGAGTTCTTATCTTCTTTGGATTGTAATTATCGCCTAACGTTTTCAGCAGATCCACCAGGGTTTCCTCAGTAGATGAATCAGGTTCATTTGTGTGCTTTTCTAGATTCACTAACCCTTCAGCAACTTCTCCTGATTCACTTCCCCCTGCGGCCTTGCTTCTTTCTTCTTCCTTTTCTGGCTCCGCACCACAGATAGCCATTTTTACAAATTCTTGCCCTATTCCCCCCTCTTCACTCCTTACTCCCTCTCTCTTTTTTTCTTTTTCAATTTTGTTTTTACCACCTCTTCTTCTCGTCTCAGGCAGTTCCACATCCTTCACAGACCCAACCCGTATGAACCTATTTTCTAAGTTTTTCGGCAACATCAGAGATGACCTCAGAAGAAAGGTTTGGAACAGATGTTACCTGAGTCATCGGAAATTCGGGAATTGTTTTGTGAAGGAGGGGATGGCTTGAATGAACTTTCAGTTTTGAATTGACGGTTAAGGCTTCCCTAGATCTAGGTACTTTAATTTGGTGAGGATTCTTGTTGAAACGGAATTGGTTCAAAGTCAACTGGATTGGTTTTGAAACAATTTTGAGTTTTGGCAGAGTTCTGCTCATGATTTAATTATTAGTATTTCAAATTGTGCAGATTGTAGAACACATACCTCGCCTTTCAGATGAACCAGCAAGATGAACCAGGTTCATCATTTCAGAATCCTCTTGATCAAGCCTCAATTTGCAAAGATAGAAAAAATTTCATTAGTGATCAGTGAGTCATATCAAAACATGGCCTAAGAGTATACTTTTTACAGTATGAAACTGAGCAATTGTTAATCTGATTATTTACACCAGTTTCAAACTTTTCTAGCCAATTTTTTTCATTTTTTTTCTTCATGTATTTACATTCTGAACTGGTTCAATTAGGTGATCTTAATCATCCCTAATAGTAACTTGTTCCTTTCAAAATGCTCTCTACTCAGTGCTTTTGTAATGATATCTGTATGGTTTCACAACCAACTGGTTACTCCTTCAAGTTCCTTCAATGCCTTGTTGTTGTGGAACAGGATGATGCAAAGGTTCCAGTGAGGTTTGGGAATTAGTTTGTTCAGTTCCCCCCGGGCATGTTGCCCGGGATGGATGAACCTGTTCCATCACATGTTCCATCCTCCAGTGTTGCTCCAGTTTGGATTGGGTTTCTGACCAGCCCAATTTCTTCATCATCTTGTTCCTTACCAACCCCAATGATTTCACCTTTCATTCTATTTCCAAATGAGACATTTCCTCCTTTGAGGTCCTCAAGTGAAAGGAACTAGTCCTTGTTGCCAGTCATGTGTTTTGAGCAGCCACTATCCATGTAGCATATTTGGCTACTACCTTTCACTTAAACCTACAAAAGAAAATCAGGGGTTAGTATTAGGAACCCAAACTAGTTTGGGTCCCTTTCTATAAGCAAAAGGATGAATTAAATTCCTTTTAGCCCAACTTGGTAGCCAATTCTTTCCTCGAACAAAACATTTGTTCTTTTGACTGGCCTTTTCTTTTGCATTACATTCACTTTTAAAGTGACCAGTCTTACCACAGTGAGTACAAATCTTGTTCTCAGGAAGAGTGAGGTACTTGCTTTTAGGATCCCACTTAGGTAGCGGATTCCCAAAGCCAAGTCCTCTTATATTTCTACTATGATGTTCATGTAGCCATGTCAAAGCATCAGAGGATCTGTTCCATTTGCTAGTTCTACCTAGTTCATGCTTGACCTTGCTTAGATCCTCCTTAAGGACTCTTATCTGCTCATCTCTTTTGTACAACTCGTATTTCATTTTTCCTAGGTTTTCTTCTAATGTGAGTTGTGTGTGATCAACTTTGCTTTTACCTGTTCCTAATTTCAACTTTAGATTTTCAGATCTTAGCTCTAGGACAGTGGTGTCAAGTTAACCTGGTTCTTTAACTCAGCATTTGTACTATCACTTTCACTAGCCCTAAATTCCATATTTTTTCACTTAGCTTTCAAAATCACACACTCCTTAGACAGTTGTTTCTTTTCATTGTTTAGATCCTCGGATTCATCAATGAAATCCAGGAGTAACTCAGATAGCTTTTCTTTAGACAAAAATTTAATCTTGTCTTTGAGATGAATTATACTTACCTCAGATTCCCATCGGATTATCCAATTTCCATAAGTGCTTGTTCATATCCATCTTCATCTTCTGAATCTTCATCTGAGCTTTTTCCCCAAGTAGCAACCATAGCCTTTGTTGATCCTTTGTTCTTCTTGGGTTGAACCTGTTCCTTCTTCATGTTCCTTCGTTCAGCTTTTTCCTTCTTCCATTCAATTTTCCATTGAGGACAGTTTTGATGTGGTGATCAGTCTTGCCACACTTGTAACACCCCTCATTGATTTGTTTTTCAGGAACTATTGATTTGTTGTAGCTTCCACATCTTGAAGGACCCTTTTCTCTCATTAGGTACTTCTTGAAGTCCTTTGTGATCATGGTCATTTCATCCTCCTCCATATCAGCTCCTTCAGTGATTCTGAGTTCCAAACTCCTTTCCTTCTTGGGACCATCCATCTTCATAATCTACCTTCTAAGTTCATAGGCACTGATATTTCCAATCAGCTCATCCAATTTAAGAGTTGTAATGTTCTTAGATTCCTGAATGACTGTAATTTTGCTTTCCCAAGAGACTGGAAAGACCCTTGTCAGAATTTTCTCAACCTTGTCTTCTTCAAGAATGACCCTTCCAAGAGACTTGAGTTCATTGGTCAATGTAGCGAACCTTGTATACATCTCTTGGATGGTCTCTCCTTCCTTCATGGTGTAATTCTCATATTGAGAATATAGTAGAGTTCCTCTTGACCTCTCCACTTGAGGTGTTCCTTCATGAGCCACTTGAAAAGTGTCCCAAATTTCTTTGGCAGTGGTACGACTTTGAATTCTGCTATACTCATCTGGACCGAGTCCATACACAAGCCACTTCTTGGCCTTAGCATTTTTCTCCCACTTTCTCAAATCCTCAGCAGTGCAGTCAGCTCTAGTCTTTGGCATATCTACTCCTTTAGCAGTATTTTCATGGTGGTTAAAGGACCGTCAGTGACTATGTCCCATAGTTCATATTCTTCTTCAATTAAGTGATCCTTCATCATGTTCTTCCACCAGGAGTAGTACTGTCCATTGAAGAGTGGAGGCCTTACATTTGATTGTCCTTCCCAGTTCCCAGGTGGTGCACTCATCTTGATCTTTTCCTAAGGTGTTAGACTCTTCAAGGATAACCCTCTTTGATACCAATTTATGTTCTAAACGTCAATACCACAAAAGAGGGGGGGGGGGGGGGGGGGGTGATTTGTGTGGTGTCCAATTTTCGCGTGCACTAGTTATAGAAGGACCTGGTTCTTCTATGTGTTCCAACTCTTACTATTGCGGAATAATAAATGCAGAACAGTAAAGAACACTGAGATTTTTACGTGGAAAACACCTGGCTCAATAGGTGAAAACCCACGACCTACTACTCAGTAGGATTTTCTCCAAATACTTCACTACAACAATGAGCCAAACATCATTTACAAAATAAACTCTTTTGTAAACCTAAGGAATACCTCTAATCCCTTTGTGGCAAACTAGCCTCTAGCTATTTGCGACAAACTTCAAGTTAGCTATAACTTGAACACTCAGTACCTATTACAATTTCTTCTAGATAAAGCTGAAAGGTACACGTTGTAATCACCTAATACAAATAAACTAGACTAAAAGACAACAGATGGAACTGGTTCTTCTAGCTAGTTCAAGTAGCTTTAGATTCGCACTCTCCAATTTGGCTTGAACTACTTGCAAAATTTCGTCACGAATTTTGCTCTCAATTCTTGATAAATTTCTGCTTTTGTGCGTCTCTTTACAATAAGAACATTCTGCAATGTATATAGGATTTAGTAGATAAGAAATTAACTAGAATCCTAATGCTACTCTTCCTTGGTGAAAGAGTTCTAGTCAAAATCAACTCCTAAATCCTTCTTTATCTTAGATTATGTTCTTATTGAATAAGGAGTCCTTCTCCAATTTCGTTTTTGCAATCTTTTCGATCAGAAGATATCTCAATTTCACCAGAATACGTTTATCTCCTGCATGTACATCTCATGTGCCTTTGAATCTGCTCGTTTATGTCACCTGTGATGGACCTGGTTCATCTCGGAGTTCCTTTGTCAATCTTCAAAACTATTTCCTTTCTTAGGCCAACATTCATCATCTTCAGCTGCTAGATGAGTTACCCTTTTACAGTTGGGGTGCTGCTGTTCTCGCCTACATGTACAGGCAGATGTATCGGGCGAGCATGGGCACTCAGAGTGACGTTTGTGGTTTTCTGCCGCTTCCACAGGTGACAACATATTCAAATAATCTGTTCATTAGTTCCAATTTTACCTAGTTAGAATTTATCGTAAACCTTACGTCAACTTTGTATGTTAGGTTTTGGACTGGGAGAGATTCCTGCAGTTTCAGCCACCTCTACCACAATTACCTCCTAATATACCACCTCCGTTTCTCTCTCTAGCTAGGAGGTGGGTTCTCCGCCGTAGACTTGCACGAGAGTATGATGCTCATCATAATCTCCCCCTCTGTAGAGATGTGTTGGATCTGCTGGAGGGCGCACAGGTAAATATGTACCTAAACTTACCTGGTATAGATTAACTTAGTGTCGCGCATAATCACGTTTTGTGTTCTTATTTGATAGTTCATCAAGACGCCATACAACGACGATTTGATAGGTGGCTTGATTATTGCTCGGCCGATCGACTGATTTGGAGCACTTCATCCCCGCTGATATGCCTCGATATTGTGGAGCATCATGCTCCGGAGCGGGTACTTCGCCAGTTTGGCTGTCTGTAGTATATACCGAGTAGGCCTATATGGGAGCCTACACATTATCAGAGGGATGATCGTTCCAGGGCGGACGATGCATTTATGGCATGGGTAGCGGCGCAGGTCCTTACTTGGGACCAACGAGATCGCATGATTCCGCCCCCACCTACACAGATCCAGGCGGAGACTATTCAGATGTATATGTCCTGGTACCGCCACGTTACCCAACTTTTTATTGGGAATCTCATTCATCAGGCTGGCGATCGGTACGTTCCATACGCCGGGCGACGCGATGCCCTGGTATGTTTTCTGTTATTATTAATTACATAATTGTAATGTAGTGCAATATATGTAGTTTATATTTTATATGTTGTGCAGGCTATTGGACTACATACAGTCTATCAGATGGGACTGCAGATGCAGGATCATGTCGGTGATCCTGCGGCCGCCTTACAGGATTACGGCCAATGATTTGTAGAGTTGGCTTCCCGGACACTGCAGTGAGCCCGAGAGGATCAGCGCTTGGGACACGAGCCTGATTATGTGGAGCCAGATCGATACAAGCGAGGCCCTGGTGTCGCACGATTAGTTGTTGTTGAGCGCATAAAATAGCTAGATTGAGCCCGTTATTTATAGGCAAGGCAACACACATAACATAGTATTTAACCGCGCTATATATACACATAACGTAGTATTTAATCGCGTTATGCTTTGAGTGTCAAAGATTCTGACTGGTACGAAACAACTTTTTGTCAGTTGGGCAGCTCTTTCAGTACGACAAGACAACACACATAATTCTTTTTTAATAATCATTTAAAAAACTGAAATGAAAAAGTTCAAACCATAATTAACAAACATAATTTTATTTTATAAATATTGCAACATAAACAAAACAACTAATTATTACAACATAAACTCATTGATACTTAGGCACACTAGAAGAACACCCACCACAAGCTTGATTACTATTTCCACCCAAACTAGCCGAAGGAAATTTTTGACGGTCGTGTCCTGTTTGCGAGCATATACAACATTTGCGCGCATAAACGGTATCACTAACATTCATTTGGTTTCGTATACGCGTTCTGTTCTGCACCTATATTCGACGCAAATAGGACTTGTTACACACCATTTTAAATGGTTCCGGCGGCCAATAATGCTCAGCACCCACTGATTGCAACTGCCCACTATATGTGTTTAGGTACTTGGCAACACTATATTGTTGATCAACATAGTTGGTTATACCTAAAACAACTTTTTGAAAGAACTTGATGGCATGTGAGCAAGGCATGTGGTAGATGGACCATTTCCCAGAAGAGCATAACCTTGTAGATTCATTTACAGTATGTACATTATTCCCCCGATTTTGATGGATATCGGTGCGAACTTCAAAAATATTTCTTTTGTTATCATACTGCAAAAATGAATGCCAATGTGCTCGCCGCCTGTATTTCTCAAATCTCTTCATCGGCACTGGCATAAACTCAACACCCCTTTCCATCAATGACGTTGCATCTGCAGACTTTTCAACAAACCTCTCCGCCATCTGCTTGAACGACATCCGCACCATGGATGTGACAAGCAATCCTCTTGCCGACTTCAATAACCCGTTGAAAGACTCTGACACGTTTGTAGTCAGAATTCCCCATCGCCTGCCACCGTCCGCATGCAAAGTCCACTTTTCAGGGTGATGTCGCAGTAACCAACGATAGGCTGCCTCGTCTTCTTGCCTGATAGATTCCATGTGCCTCAGGAATTTATGCTGTTGGTGGTCTGTTGCTGCCATCCACATCAAATCATGCAGATCCTTGTTGGGATATGCCTTCTGGAAATTGGCTTTAAAGTGCCTCACGCAGTAATGGTGGTAGGCATAAGGTTCCCACCATGCATGCAAGTTCTCCACAGAACTTAAGATACCACCGTGCCGATCAGGTATTAGACAAATACCGGGATGCTGTTTGACAACGTGCTCTTTCAAGTGGTTCAAAAATGGCGTCCATGTCTCTTGGCTTTCATTGGAACAAACAGCAAAAGCTAGAGGAAATATCTGTCCATTAGCATCTATTGCCAAAGCTATCAACAACTTGATATCGTACTTTCTATAGACATGAGTGTCGTCTATGGATATTACGGTTCGGCAATGCGAAAAACCGTCAATTTCTTGTTAAACGCCCAGAACACGTAATTGAATATATATTCTGGTTTTCCCAAACTCCGCTTAAGCTTCCATTCAACAACCGTCCCGGGGTTAAAGTGCTGCAGTGCGGCCATGTACCTGGGTAGAGCTGCAAATGACTTATCCCAGTTACCATAGACAATTTCAAATGCTCGTTTGCGCCCGAGATATGCCTTTCTTTTGGTAATGGTATGTCCATATTCTTGGTGTACTGATGTAATTCACTCTTTGATTTTATACCTTATGGACGCTTCGAGGTGTGGAATAAGGACAAGAGAAATCAAGTCAATATCCAAGTTGAAGTGATTCCCGTTGAATGTGTTCATTTCGCATGTGTGGGTGGGAATGTATTTACCCACTTTCCACAGACCTGTCTTCTTCTTGTTCGCACGTAAAATCCAATGACATGGACAAAACAACCTGCGGAAAACAACCTTGTATACAACCGGACTTGACTCCCATACCATCATCTCCCGACACTCTTTTACGTTGTGCATTTTACAAGCTCTGCTTACGCGCGCTTTATCAGGAAAAAGCATGCCCTTTTCCAGCACCGTTGGTCTAGACTCATCCCATATTGCTGTCCGAATTTCATCAAAATCCCTTGTGAGAGCTTCCACATCTGGCATGCTTGGCAAGTTATCAAGCTAAGGAATCTCCCTTGAATGAAACGACACTTGGGACTCGTACACTCTTCGTCTAGGGGGTGGAGCATACTCTCTCGTCAAATCAGGTCATTCCTTCTCATCCTCCTCATCACCATCCTCACGAGGAAAGGGTGTCTCGTCTCTGGATTCATCAGCATTGTTGTCGTAATCACTGTTCTCCTCCTCACTCTATGCATCTGCCAGATCTCGATTTAATACGTCGTCTTCGGGCAATTGAGTGAGTACAGGTGGTTCAACTTGCTCATTTTCACTGCACAACCAACAAAATAATAAGCTACTGAAATTAATAAATACTTTCCATATAGCTATATCACTTCACTTACAAGTCGTAATGTGATGAAATATGCATGATCGACATTTTCATTTTGGTGATGACTCCCGGATGGACCACCATGATCCGACACACCAAAACTATGCTTGGGTTCATAACTTGTAAATATTCATATCCGGCCGGTACCCCCTGTGAAATATATGAGCGTTAATACAAATTCAATACAACAAAAATGTACATCGTAACATAAAGGAAAATTGAAGTTTACCACTCGTCTTGTGAATTATGTAAAGCATGAGAGAAATTATTTCCTCACTGCTCATTCGCCGGCGGTGATAAGTTTAAATCAAGGCAAACTCTTTCATCCGAAACCTCATTTTTGGGAACGTCTTCGACCTTGACGTACATATCCAACATTTTGATTACAAGAAATTCCCGGTATTCATCCGGAGTCCTTAGAAAATCCGTCAAAGTTTTATCATCGTTGATGTTAAACTCCGAGTAAAAAGAAACCCCCTTACGGAGTGACGGAATACGGATATCTTCCAGTTACTTTATGATTCACCCAACGTTTCCTCACACTCATTTTTTTGCATAACAACGATACCAGTTTATCGTACTCCATTGTAAGTGGAAATTTAACATGACACTGTGGAGATAAACTGTACCTCACAGAGTTATTCTCCATCACAACCTCACCCC
>ML295404.1:59341-80225 GCA_005239495.1 Nicotiana undulata
CCAGACAGGGTTAGTCCCAAGCGACACTCTCCCCCCCCCCCCCCAATATAATGAAACTCTTATTCTACGCTCTTCAGACATTATGAAAAAATGTTTGAGAATTTAACAAGAAGAAAGTTTGAACGGGGCTTAGAATATTTTTTGAATGGATTTTCATAAAATCCTAAACCCTTTATATAAGAAAATGGCTAGCCCGGGGGGTTGAAATTTTTTATGTATAGCGCTCTATTAATGTGCTCTATACCCATTTAAATTATTGTTATGTCAGTTAACTTATTGCTGGGCCCAGAAACAGGTATAGCGTGCTTATTTCATGCACTATACAGGTATAGCGCCTTAATTCTATGCACTATACCTGGCGGTTAAATCGTTAGTGTATAGCGCCGGAAATCTATGCGCTAAACAGGTATAGCGCGTTAATTTACTGCGCTATACCTTAACGGCTGAAATCACCATTAAAGCATAGTGCGGGCAATTTTCGCGTTATATATAGAAGTGTAACTATTTTTTTCGCACATTAATTCCACTTTTGTACAAAAAGACAACAATTAGGTTCCGGACTCCAAGATTAAGTTGTCCTGCTAATTTATCGATCACCAGAAGGAAAAATATACTCCCTCCGTCAATTTATCTGAACCCATTTGATTGAACGTAAAATTTAAGAAAAGAGCGAAGAGTTTTGAATTTGTGGTGTAAAAGGAAGCACATATATTTTGTGTGGCTATAACTCATTGCATAAAGATTAATTGTTTCCAATTAAAGAAAGGGTCATTCATTTTGGCACGGACTAAAAAAGAAATATGTTCACACAAATTGAAACGGACGGAATATATTTTTAGCTGCCCGAAAATAATTGCCAAACTAATATATATATATACTAGTATCTATGAACGTGTGTTGCACGTTAATAATGGCACGTGTTGATTCAAATATTTATTTATATGAAGAAAAAATAAAATTTATTTATTGAGAGAAATTTTATGTATAATAATACAACAATCATCTAAATGCCGAAAAATATTATTACATTAACATAATGCATGAAGTTTAAATAAAAGGACATCATCA
The DNA here is from genome assembly GCA_005239495.1 of Nicotiana undulata. NCBI lineage: Eukaryota > Viridiplantae > Streptophyta > Magnoliopsida > Solanales > Solanaceae > Nicotiana > Nicotiana undulata. The sequence continues at coordinate 60,410 of ML295404.1, forward strand.
AAACTTACACAAATGATCAGTTTTGTCATGTTAATAAGATAATTATATATTATTGTTTAAAAGTAATTAACGTGATGGTATCTTAACGAACACTTCTTTATGGAAAATATTTTTTTTTGTATGTTTCCTCCTAATACGTTGGTTGTTCTATCTTAACCATAACTCTTGTTGTCGATCTTGATATCCCTCTTGAAAGTGCAACATACAGTTGTTCGTGCAGAAAAATAAATTGCGGTACATATAGTCCAATATTTAGGATGTTTATCCTTATGCTTTTTTTATTATATTTCCAAAACATAAACATACTAAAATTATTTCACTCAAATTTAAAAGGATATTCCTTAGTTTCAGAAGACGAAAGTTGAATTCAGGGGTAAGAATATACTTAGAAGCACTTTAACCAGTATGATAGTTTTTGTGTGTATGACATTATTGTCAAAAATTCTATATATCATATGTTTGTAATTACATAAGTTATTCGGCGTATCTAAGTTTTTCAGTAGTACGACAGGCATATTTTTCTTCAAAATTAACCTATATACAGTGGAAGATCAATTTTAACTTAGTCTATTATATATACAGTGATACTAACATACGTAAGAAATAAGAAATTGACAACAAACATGTATGGTAGAAGGCCGATTGGAATTAAAATATTTAATTATTCTTCTTGGTAGTAATTATTGGTATTATTTTATGCTGAGTCAAAAACTGAAAACATTTTATTTTTACTATAAAATTTTGCAGTCAATATTTTATTTACTTGATCAATATATTCATTTATGCTAGCTAAGATATCTTTTTAATTCTATCATGTGATTTGCACATATTGCGTTTTAATTTAATGATAAAAATATTTCTTTTATTAAATGCACTACTATTACCATTGGGATTGATAACCAAGTGTTCAGGAAGAACCAAATCATCGTTTATTGGATGTTCTTCTTCATTTCCCACAAAGCAATAAGACATTGAATACTAGATCTGTTCTTCCTTTATATTTCTTGTTAGTTAAGTCTTTTTCGTTTGAGGCTAGAAGTATAACTTTGGCAAGCTAGCTTTTACAGTCTCTGCTTTTGTCTATTTTGGAACTACTGGTAGTACTTGACAGTCACCTCCCGAACCATTAATTTTTCACCAAACAGTTTATTAATATCCAATATATCTCTAGAACTCCGGGCAATTATTTCGATCGTTTGACACTTAGCCATAAGCGCTTCATCACATATTAACAATTTTGCTTTCCTAATAAATTTAGCACCAGCTTTGATATACTTGTGATGGTTATTTAAGTTGTTTGAAGAGGTATATCAATTCTAAAGTGGGTGGCCTCACAACAAAATCATTATTGGTACACCACTTGATATTATCGTTAACAATGTTGTAACGATCCGACCGATCGTTTTGAGCTCTAGCACGTCATTTAGTGGTTTGAGGACATGAGCAGCTTCATTTCAGGTATTATGACTCGTAGGCGTGGTCGGAATTGAATTTCGGGAAGGTCGGAGTCAATTTGGAAGGAAAATTCTTATTTCGGAAGCCTTAAGTTGGAATAATTGACTAAGATTGGATTTTTGAGTAAACGATCTTAGAATCAGGGTTTGAAGGTTCCACCAGGTTCGTATGATGATTTCGGACTTGGGCGTATGTTCGAAATGGGTTTTGGATTTCCCAGGAGCGTTTCAGCGCATATTGTAGAAGTCAGCATTTTAGAAGAATTTCATAAGACTGGATTGAAGTGCATTTCAGTGATATTGATGTTCGTTTGGGATTTAGAGTCTGGGAATAGCTCCGTATGGTGATTCTGGAGTTGGGAGCACGATCGAAAGTGAATTCGGAGGTCCGTAGGTCATTTTGAAGTCATTTGGCTAAAGATAGAAATTTGAAGGTTTTTGAGAAATCCGACCGGAAGTGGAAATTTTGATATCGGGGTCGGAATGCGATTCCAAAAGTTGGAGCAGGTACGTAATGTCGAATGTGACTTGTGTGCAAAATTTGGGGTCAATCGGACGTGATTTGATAGGTTTTGGCATCAGATGTAGAAGTTTGAAATTTCAAAGTTCATAAAGCACGAATTGGAGAGCGATTTGTGGTTTCGGCGTTGTTTGATGCGATTTGAGGCCTCGAGCAGTTTTGTGGGATGTTATGGGACTGAGTCGTGTGATTGGACGGGGTCCCGGGGGGCCTCAAGTGTGTTTCGGGATAATTTCGGATCATTTTTCCCTGTTTTGCTGCTGCTGTTGTTTTCTGGTGCTGGTTGTTGATACCCAATTTCTCCCAAAAATATTTTAAAATTGCATATATGCCTTCGAAATCATGCTTTCATAGCAATTGGTATTTTTCTATAATTTTTCCATATTTTTATTAATTTATTTTAATTCATCCAGCATTTTATTTTCAATAATTAATTACAAAATCGCATTGCAAATGATTTCAAAAGCATTTCTTGATTTAATTTATTATTTAGGGTCCTACTAAGACCAAATTATTTCATAATTAGCCAAATTGGAACTCTTTGGCTATAATTTCAATATCATTGCAATTGTAGCCCAATCATATGTTTTATACTATTTTGTCCAGTAATTAGTCATTTTGTATTTTTAAACACTAAGTAATCATTTTAGTTTATTTTCTAAGCATGAATTTCATTTTTATAATTATCAGCTATTTTATAAATTACTTTTAGTTAATTTAATGGGGTATTTAACAACTAACCACCCTTTATTTCAATTTTAGCCTAAATCAACCTAATTCCTAACCCAATTAAATAACCCAACAGGCCCCAAGCCCAAACCTAAATCTAACCGGCCCAATCCGGATCCAATCCTAACCGTTGATCAAAATTGATCAACAGTCTAGATCTCCCCTTGCCATAATTAAACCTAGTGACTACCCTTCCCCCCTAATTTCTTCCGCCGTTACACCTCTCATCTCTCTCAACTCTCTCATCTCCTCGACTCCCTCTGCTAAACCTAGCTCCCCCTTCTCCGGTCGTCGCCTTGCCGGAAATCATGCTGATTTCACCACCCACAGTCTCATGGCTCCCTCCTTGAACGGGTATCATTGTCTTGAAGCCCTCAAGTGAACCATAGGCAGCTCACTCACCTCCCATGATCTCTCATGCCATTCTCCGGCCACCCATGGCCGTCCGAGTAAGATCTTACCACTTCCGGTCAAACCAGTAATTTTTGAGTTGTTTCTCCTTCTCTAGGTTCTCTCTTTGAAAACCTAACTTCTAAACTCTCGATTTTTTCTAGATCTGTAACAGATTTGTACATGTTATGAGTTATTTTCATGTTTTTCTTAAAGATTTTCCGTTTTCCCTGAACGATTCTTCATTTCTTCAAACTAGGGTTCTTAAATCCTTTTTCAAAACAGTTCTCTTTCTGATTTTTTAGCATTATCCTATGTTTTTCATCGTGTTTAAACATTATTTGAGCTTTTCCCTTTTGTTTGATTCATTATTGATAGAAACCCCCAAATTTCTTGGTTTCAATATGTGATTCTAAGTTTATTTGTGATAATGTGTTTACATGTTCTATTATGATTGATGTGCTTTCATGAGTACTTCGTGATTTTTTTTATGATTATATTCCATGTTTGCCTATTAGGGTTTCTGAATCTTTGTTACTTCTGCCTAAATCATGTTTACCCTATTTATTCGTACTGTGTTCTAGTTGAATCCCGGTTCTAAGTACTTTTTTACTTGCTATGGTGATTAGGGTTGCTAATTTTACCCTGTATTGTGATTACCTCGTTTATTTCCTCTCATCAGTATCATTTTTCTGATTTGGATCCCTAATTTATGTAATTCTTTTACCCTATTCCTGCCTATATTATGTTTGCCTCGTCCAATTGAAACATTTTCCTTTGAACGGAATCCCTGATTCCCTGTGATTGACATACTTTGTATCTACTGATTTTAACCTCTAAATATTCTCTTGCCTTATTTTGTGATTAATTGTGCTATCAAGCTGATTCTTAGACACTTTCCTTAATTAGAGTATTCTGAATCTAGTCTCAATTATATGCTCTATACCTATGTTGCTTCTTATATGTTAAAATCAGCTTTTTACATGATTTCTTTCCTAGCTTGTCACTTCTTATTACCGTTTGAGCAATGACTCCTTAATTAAAGGGAGTCTTAACATTAGTTTGATTGTGATTGATGTTTACTTCTATAATTTTGCAGAACTATTATTTTGTTATCATATTTTCTGCCTGTTTCAAAACTATAAGTACCCTCACTCTTTCATTAGCAAGACATGAGCACACACTGTTCAACAACTCTCTTACATACACATACTCTCTCTTCTGTTCTCTTTCTGGTTACTTGCTATTATCAGTCGGCTGCAAGCCAAGGCTGATTATTATACTCTCTTACTCTTCATTCTGTGTTTGCTATCTCCTAACTGATATGTACTAGTTTCAGTTTAAGTCTCAAAAACTATATGTTTCTTTTGGCACTTCAATTCATCCTATTTCTAATATGATTTTATTTAGGGTTCTGTTGTTCAACCTGCAACTAGCATGTTGTCACGACCCGAATTTCCCACCATCGGGACCGTGATGGCGCCTAATGTTGAACCCGCTAGGCAAGCCAACATGAATGTCCAATTTGCTTTATTTATTTATTACTACTCAATACAGGTGCAATACAACACTAACATAAATAAAAAGAAATACAAATGAAGCAAGATATATTAACTTAATTTAATTCCTTTACGATATTCCACTATTACAAATCCCCGAATCTTTGGAGTCACAAACTCACAGACTGTCTATGAGTAATACATATAAAGGTCTGAATGAAATAAGTACATCTGTTTCTGAAGTAACTAGAAAAAAATACAAAAGAAGTAGAAGGAGACGCCAAGGCCTGCGGACGCCAACAGGACTACCTCGGTGTCTCCACGTGGACTGAAGGCATCCTCCTCACTCTAGGGTCTGTAGGGTCGTGTACCGGGATCTGCACAACAAAGATGTGCAGAGTGTAGCATCAGTACAACCGACCCCATGTACTGAGTAAGTGTCGAGCCTAACCTCGGCGAAATAGTGACGAGGCTAGGACACGACAACCAAATCAACCTGTGCAATTTAATAATATTCGGAGGAAATCATAATAACAGGAAGTAACCATCTAAGTACAAAGGAAAGGGGAACATGTTGGGAAAAAGAAATATCAATTAAAGGAAACAATGAAATAAGACAAAAATTCAATATCAACTTGAACAATAGGAAATAACATCACAGAGCAAAGCAGTGCACGACATCACCCTTCGTGCTTTTACTCTCATCCTCACCAAATAGTAAATACAAGTGCACGTCATCACCCTTTGTTCTTTTACTCTCATCCTCACAATGAATCAATAGAAACGGCATGACATCACCCTTCGTGCTTTTAATATCATAATATGGCACGACATCACCCTTCGTATTTTTACACTCTCATCCTCACAATAATCAATACACGACATCACCCTTCGTGCTTTACACTCTCATCCTCACAATGATAAATACACGGCATCACCCTTCGTGCTTTACACTCTTCCTCACCCAAACATTATCAATAACAGAAGTCCGGCAAGGAAAAATCAACAATATGTACCACAATAATAAATCATAACATCCCGGCAAGGGACACAGCTATAACCAATCTCACTCAAGTACATTTCTTCACATGTAATTTCTCAACCAAAACCATTACTCAACAATATTCATTACCAAGAAATTCCACCAAAATGAATAACCACAAAGTGAAGCTCAAGCTATAACACAGTAAATATCAATGAAAACCACATAATTCATAATATTCGACTCACGGGCATGCTTGACACCAACGCATAGGTACTCGTCACCTCACCTATACGTTGAACATGATATTAACACATAGAAAATAGGATGCAACACCTATTCCCTTAAGCTAAGGTTAGGCCAAACCCTTACCTCGACTTCCATGACAAAAATTAAGCCTCAATCACTGCTTTCCCTTTTGAACTTGACTCCAAATCAATTGTATCTAGACATAATTTACTTAATAACATCAATAAACGCTCAATAATTCAATTCCAATGCTTAGTTATAGGTTTTCTAGCATTCTTCCCAAACAGTCAAAAAGCGACCCCCGACCCGCTTGGTCAAAACACGAGGTTCAGACTAAAACCCAATCACCCATTCACCCACGAGCCCGAATATGTAATTAGTTTCGGAATCCGACCCCAAAATAAGGTCTAAATTCCAATTATTCAAGATATTCATAGCCTTAGTGTCGCTCCCCCCTCTTTCCTCGCGGAGATCGGGTTCAGGACATTTGGGTTGAGGCAACTCTTTCCTTTTGGGAAAGGGGGTTTGCATATTTGGAGAGTCGCCACCTAACGATTTTAACGGTGCGTTAGGGTACCTAAGGGGTTCATTTACAATTACGCTGCTAACCAGAGATAGGGTAAGGGCTTGAAATTATCCCAAGGGGAAGGTGTTAGGCACCCCTCAGGATCCACAAGTGTGGTTCCCGGCCAAATGGTTTTTGTGAATTTGCACAATTAAACAAATAATAAGTAAGGGCTCAAGTAAGAGCGGATTTTAAGTATTAAGCAAGCAAGTGTTTGGAAAACAATTACAAAACGACTAAGTTTTGAAAAAGAGTTATAATCTAACATTTAAAGGAAGGGATGTCCTAGGTTTGAAATAATATAGATCACATCAATGCAATACCCGGTATGACACTCCTCAGAGAGGGGCTACACGTGGTATTAGTGCATCGGTCATCATATCCATATTCTACCCTTTCCCACCCCGTGAAGGTAATTAAAGCGCGTGTTGGTCACGAACTCTATTGCATGCTATTACACGTCCCATCCTATCAGTCCCGGAGGAGGTTAGGACTACTATCCTAAAGGGAGGTACTAGGCAGACCCTCAGGTTTAAAGGTAAAATTCTAAAGCGACAAGTAAAGAACATNCCCTAATCAATTTGCCTACTGATATAAAGAACCTGTTAGCATTAAGCAATACACACAAGAGAGACAGACTTCCAGTTTTAGAAATTTAATCCCCTAAGGCTTGCCTAGGCGGGGGACAATGTATCAGAATTATTAGAGAAATTGTTGCAGATTGTTACCTAAACATGCTGTTCTAGGTGATGTAAATCTGAGAATGCAAAGTCAATTACCAATTTCTATTATAAGCAGACATGATGAACGTAATGTAAGACTGTTTTTATATCTTTTATAAATCAGCAGTTTAAACTTAAGAGAAGCTGATCAAATGCAAACGAAACCCTAGAGCATGGTATCTAATATGCATATATAAATGCAGGATGATTAAGACCTGATTTTGAATGCGCATGAGTAACAATTTTATGTTGATTTTATTATCCTAAGAGCAGGAGTTCTAAGTGATAGGCATGAGCATAAATTAGAGGCATGTTGTACGTTAAAGCAGTAGACATGACAGCCTTAAGGACATGGTATCTAGTGCATGCTTGACATGGTATGCAAAAGTGACAAGTTCATTAATTATTCACCTAAGACATGATTTCTATGTGAAATATGGTATAGTACAGATTTGTTAATACTCGTTTGAGACAGGATTCAGATTTAGAATGCATGAACATAATCACATGGCACCATTTTATTGTTATTACTGAACAGACAGTGGCATAACAGTGCTGAAAACAGGTTCATGAAATCCTAAAGCATGATTTCTAATGCACACATTAGGAATGTAAACCTAAGCATGACTTCTATTGCACACATAAGGAAGGTAAACCTAAAGGCATGGATTCTACCCATCTACATCTATGGCATGCATAGTTATCCCTTTTCCCCTTTTTACTATCCATCCCCAAGAGTTGTTTACAACTTATTACAGGCCAATAAATAAATTACATAACTGAAACGAAAAATAAGAAGCTATTCTATAGGGAGCCTACAGATAGGCCCAAGTGTTCCAAACCTCATGCCATATGGTATTTCATAACCTTTCATAATCCGGGTGTGTCAAAGTTCCCTAAGGACCTCAAGGGCTCCCGGGCAATGCTCACACCCAGATTTAATAACCCAGAATTGGACATGTGTAGTGTGAAAATGCCAGCCTCAGTGTGTTAGAGTTCAGAGGGAGCTCAGGGGTCCCAAAGCAGTGCTCACACTGAGGGGGCAGAGCCTATGGTCTAAGAATAAAGTGAAGTGCAAGAGATGATTTGGAAAAGAGTTGAGTTAAAAGAACCTTTCTAAAGAATAGTTTATTTGAAATAGTTTGNAAAGATAGTAAGTGAGTAGTTTTGAAGAACAGGTTCAGAGTCAATCAACCAACATTAAACAACACATAGTGCATAGAGACAATACAGACAAGGGAACAGGGAATGGGGATATATAGAAAATAGGTTAGGATACCAGAGTATCACAGCATGTACAAAGCTCAGACAGACATAGTTTGCCACAAAAGGTTCATGCCAAGGGCTTAAACAAAATCTGATTGAGGGGTACTAGGGGAGATGGCAGCATGCAATACACATAATTACACATAGGTTCAAAAAAGGTCATGTGTTCAAGATTACATGGAGCTGAGGTGACACATAGTGCAACTGTAGTATACTAGGGATCGCAGAAGACATAAGCAAAATCACATTGAAACATGCAAGAGGCCGTGCATATGCTGAGGCTAAGGAGAAAGGTACTGAGAACTAGAAACAACAGAGTATACCAACTAGTTGCAAATAGGATAGCAGAACCATAAGTAGACGCATATTAAGAATAGTATAAATTGAAATACCTAAAGAAACATATTGTTTTGAAGCTTAAACATAAATTGGAGACATACCAGTTGGAAGGATAGCAGGTATATAGTGAAGAGTAAGCAAGTATGTTAACTAGTCTTGGCTTTTAGCCGACTAGTAGCAAGCAAGCAAGCAAGAGAAGAAGTGTGTGTGTGAGTAAGAGAGAGTTTGAATAATGTATATGTCCGTGTGTCTGCTTAATGAAAGAGTAGTGTGTATACATAGTTTGAAAGATAGGTGGCAAATAAGGTAACAAATAACAGTTCAGCAAATTATGGAAGTGCACATCAATTATAATCACATTAATATCAGTACTCCCTTTAATTAAGGAGTCAATATTCAAACGGATACAAACATATATAAGGAAAGGAAATCATATAAACTGATGGTACAAGCATATGGCAGTATATGTCACATAAGTAAGACCAGGTTCAGAATCTTATTTAAGGAAATTATATGTGTATTAATTTGACAGCAATATTAGGTACGAGAATGAAGCAGGGGATAATTTAAAATTGAGAAATCAGCAAGGGAATCCTCGAGTGAGGTCCTAACTATGGGAAATCAACACTGATCAAAGGAAAATACCACACGAGGGAATAACTTCAGCACATATAGGAATAGTACAGAACAATAAAGACTAAGTTCAGCATTGCTCCAATTAAGGAAACAACATAAGAATCCGTGTGATAGCATATTCAAAAAAATAAGGCAAGGAAATAATTTAGGTTAAGATCAGTAATGTATTACCATAGGAGATCAGTGAAGGACACTAATCCCTGGGAATCAGGGATTGGAATAGGAATAACATCAATTAAAGGAAATTAGAAGATGATAAGCAAGAAGTCAGAAAACCCAGGTAGTGAAGACATATGAGATTAAGGATTCTTATAAACCTATAGGGTAAACAGTAAGATAAACGGGAAAGCAGGAGAAATCAAAGACAGATGAATAACATAGGGTAAAACATCAGCAAATCACAAAGCTCATGAAACACAGACACATGTGCAAACATATTATCACAGACAAAATCAGGGACTTAGGGTTTAGGACTAGAAATTAGGGGTTTCAACACAACAACTTAGCCAAGAGAAAGAAACTTAAATAAATCGCTAAAACACAGTAGGAATCATAGAATGACACTAAAAAAATCATAGGAAAATCGTTTCAGAAAAGGGGTCATGAAACCCTAGTTTTGAAAACAAAGAGTCACTTTAGAGAAAACCAGAGAGTTTTTGAGGAAAACAATGAAATAGCTCAAACCCTACACAAATCTATCATAGATCTAAAAGAATCAGGGCGTTTAAGCATTAGGGTTTCAAAGAGAACCCAGAAAGATAAGAAAACCTCAAAATGTTACTGGTTTAAGCCCCAAAGGTCATAGATCTTACTCGAACGACCGGAGGTGGCCGGAGAATGATGAGCACAGGCCCAGGGAGCTAGGAGAGTTAACCCATGTCTCTTAAAGTCCTTAGAGATAGCAAACACCAGTGTAAAAGGACCATAGGATGTCTGAGGATGAGTACTCCATGGCCTCCGGTGGAGAGGTCGCCGGAGAAGACGAAGGGGCTCATCGGAGCAGGGGAAGAGACTGGAAGTNGAAATGAGGGGGTCAGGGGGTTAGTCTAGGTTTAATTATGGTAACACTGATCTGGGCCGTTGATTTAATTTGATCAATGGCTCAGATTGGTTCAAGGTTGGGCCGGGTAGGAAGTTGGTTTGGGCTGGGGTTAATTGGGTTAATCAGATGGGTTGGGGAATTGGGTTCAATTTAGGTTATAATTGAAATTAAAAAGTGGCCATTAGTTAAATACCCGTAAAAATAAAATAAACAATTAATAAAATAGTTAATAATTACATAAAATGAAATTAATGCTAAGTAAATGCAAATTAAGGTAATTAGCTAAGATTAAAATATGAAAATGACTAATTATAGAATTAAAATAGCATAAAATGTATAATTAGGCTGCTGTAATTATAGCTAAATAATGCCAAATTGGCTAATTTATGAAATAATCAGATCCTAACAGGATTAAAAATGATATATTGATCAGGGAAACATTTTGAAATTATTTATAATACAATTTATGAATAATTATTGAATATAAAATACTACATAAATAGGAAAATAAATTGATAAAAATATGAAAAATTATGGAAAAACACCAATCATTATAAAAAGCGATTTTGAAGGTAGATATGCAAGTTTGAAAATAATTTGAGGAAAAATTGGGTATCAACAGCTGCCCCCTTTTATCCGGGAAGGATGAAAGAGTTGTCGGATAAAGATATGATGGCCAATTTTGACCGAATGAAATGGTTTGAAGAGTTTTAGGCCGCACCCTGGTTTCTAAGTTGCCTACATATCCCTGGTTTTACAGGAATCAGGCCACATGTAGTTAAGGAGTCATCGGCGAAGTATACCGATGAAGTTTTTACAAGAACGGACGCGACGTATGGGGTTGGGTGAATAAACGGCTTACGGGGATGGTTAGGAGAACTGGAGCGGGTCCACTCTTGCCGAGATGGCCGTTGATTGCCGGATTAACTGCAAATAAACAATACAAGCATATATTGTGCGTAATTTAAACATGATGCAAGTTCCCATCGGACCATAAATGATGTCTTCGGACGGTTAAGGATGACGTCCTCAGACCATGACGTCCTGGGCCATGAATTGCTTGATGCAGGATTCGCAGGCCATGAAATGATGTTCTCGAGCCATGAGGATGGTGCCTCCGAACCATGATTCCTTTGAATAATGGTATGCAAAAGCGATAAAAGAAATCCTCAGGCCATGACATGGTGTTCTCGGGCCATCAAGATGGTGCCTCCAAACAATGACGCCTTTGGATAGGTTGGCGAGATTTCAGCCCATGAAGATGCAATAATATGATGGTAACAAGACAGAGCTTAGTCTTGCGAATTATAGGGGCAGAGCTTAGCCCGAAAGGAAAGCGAAGCAAATAGTGCTTGAGGCAGTGGTTACTTTGAAAAGTAAATTGGAGGCAGCATTTAGCCTCGGAAGGCAGAATAGTAGCCTTATGCAAGAATACCAATGCAGATGGAGACATCGTTTGGCCTCGGAAGGCAGAAAGGTAGCCTTATGCAAGATGCGAATGCAGATGGAGGCAGCGTTTAGCCTCGGAAGGCAGAATGGAAGCCTTATGCAAAGATGCAGATGCAAGTGGAGACAACGTTTAGTCTCAGAAGGAAGAAAGGTAGCCTTATGCAGGTGCGGGTGGAGGTAGAGCTTAACCTCGGAAGGCATAAAGGTAGCCTTATACAGGAAGTAAAATGACAGTAGGAATTCTTAGCTGATAGAAGGTTGCAGCATTATGATTATTGCGGGTATTGTGACTGCGGGGCATTATTGATAATGGATGACGGCAAGTGTGATGGTTTTGAGGATTGCGACCTCGAACATGCTTGTCCTTTTGTGTGGACATCGAACTTTGGCCTTTGAGATTGCGATAAAATTTGAGACTTCTCTATGTTTTTGTTCTTTGTGCCTGCATCCACAGAAAAATAGTGAGTTTTGCAAAGGGGGAAGGTTAGTTCGTATCCCCGCTGGCTTTGCTTGACTTGTTCGGCTTGATCTGATGATACTGCCTATATCATTGGGGTAGCGTTTGCTAAACAAGCTGTATCAAAAATAAGTATGCATGATTTTGTAAAAGTATGACATAAACATATAGTCTAAAATAGTTTTAGATGAACCGACAACCGTGACACGATTCGAGACATTGCAACCTCTCTTGCTACGGAATTTTGAGGGTCCTCCTAAAAATTCTGCCCCAGTTTGATGGGCGAATGCTTCTGACTGTTGCTCGTGCGGCGATCAGCTGAACTTGCTTCAGAATTTTGAATGTCCTCCTCAAAATTCTGCCCCAGTTTACAATTATGGGGAAAAAATGGAATTTTTATTGAATTGTGACCGAACCCATAGGGTTGCCTACGTATCCCCTCTTAAATGGGAATCAGGTCAGGCGTAGTTTAGTTAACATTATTGAGAAAGCATAAAGATTACACATAGTAGCGCTTGAATGTATCTGAATTGATTGGTTTTGGCCAAATTTCTCCGTCCATTTCTGCAAGTATAAGTGCTCCTCCTGTCAACACTCTGTGAACCATGTACGGGCCTTGCCATTTGGGAGAGAATTTCCCCTTGGCTTCATCTTAATGTGGAAAGATTTTCTTTAACACCAGTTGCCCTGGTGTGAGTCGTCTCGGCTTGACTTTCTTGTTGAAGGCTCAGGTCATTCTGTTATGATATAATTGACCATGAGAGACTGCATTCATTCTCTTTCCGTCTATGAGGGCTAGTTGCTCATAACGACTTCTTACCCATTCTGCATCGTGGAGCTCGGCTTCTTGTATGATCCTTAAGGACGGGATTTCAACTTCGGCAGGAATAACAACCTCTGTACCGTAAACCAGCATGTAGGGTGTTGCCCTGGTTGACGGGCGGACCGTGGTGCGATATCCCAATAAGGCGAATGACAACTTTTCATACCATTGCGTGTGCCTTTCTATCATCTTCCTTAATATCTTCTTGATGTTTTTGTTAGCGGCTTCTACGACTCCATTCATCTGAGGTCTGTATGATGTGGAGTTCTTGTGTTTGATCTTGAAAGTTTCACACATATCTTTCATCAAGTCACTGTTGAGATTAGAATCATTGTCGGTGATGATTGACTCTGGAACTCCGAACCGACAAACAATGCGGTCGGGGACAAATTCGGCCACAACTTTCTTAGTTACCTCTTTGTAGGAGGCTGCTTCGACCCATTTAGTGAAATAATCAATCGCTACAAGGATGAATCTGTGTCCGTTGGAAGCTGCAGGCTCGATTGGTCCAATAATGTCCATGCCCCAGGCGGCGAACGACCATGGTGAGCTTGTTGCATTGAGCTCATTTGGATACAAGCTTCATACTTTACCATATTGTTGGAGCAGGGAAACCTGAGTTTGGCGGATACCGGATAATGCTGACCAGTTTCCGATATTAGGACTGCTCCAATACCGACCCCCTTGAAGTTTGCTGCTCTGTCAAAGAACATCCTCCAACCGTCATAGGGTTCTGCAATGTCTTCTCCTACGAATGATACCTCTTCATCAGGAAAATATGCTTTCAGGGGTTCGTATTCACTGTCCACAGGATTCTCAGCGAGATGGTCTGCCAATGCATGTCCCTTGACTGGCTTTTGAGTCACATAGATAATGTCGAACTCGCTCAGCAGGATTTGCCATTTGGCTAGCTTGCCAGTGGGCATGGGCTTCTGAAAGATGTACTTTAATGGGTCCATCCTCAATATGAGATATGTTGTGTAGGCACAGAAGTAGTGCCTCAGCTTCTGAGCGACCCAAGTCAAAGCGCAGCAGGTGCGTTCCAATAGAGAATACCGGGCCTCATACAGAGTGAACTTCTTGCTGAGATAGTAGATGTCTTGCTCTTTTCTCCCCGTTTCATCATGTTGTCCCAGAACGCATCCGAAAGCTCCATTTAACACTACTAGGTAGAGTAGCAAAGGTCTACCTGGTTCAGGTGGTACCAAGACTGGTGGTGTTGACAAATATTCCTTGATTCTATCGAAAGCCTTTTGGCACTCATCGGTCCACTTAGTCGCGACATCTTTCTTCAGCATCTTGAGGATCGGCTCACATAAAACTGTAGATTGTGCTATAAACCGGCTGATGTAATTAAGCCTCCCCAAGAAGATCATCACATATTTCTTATTCCTTGGCGGCGGTAGTTCCTGAATGGCTTTGACTTTTGACGGATCCAATTCTATTCCCCGGCGGCTCACAATAAACCCAAGCAACTTCCCCGTAGGAACCCCGAATGCACATTTCGCGGGATTCAACTTCAGATTGTATTTTCGCAGCCTATTGAAAAACTTCCTCAAGTATTCTATGTGATCAGTGGCTTTCTTGGATTTGATACCTCAATCTCCTTGTGTATCATATCATGAAAGATAGTGGTCATAGCCCTCATATAGGTGGCCCTTGCATTCTTCGGTCCGAACGACATTATCTTATAGCAGTATACTCCCCATGGCGTAATGAACGCCGTTTTCTCAGCATCTTCCTCATCCATCCAAATCTGATGATAACCAGCAAAGAAATCCACGAATGATTATAGTTCATGCTTGGCGCAATTGTCAATCAGGATGTGTATATTTGGCAAGGGGAAGTCGTCTTTCAGATTGGCCCGGTTGAGATCCCGGTAGTCGACATAGAATCTGACCTTCCCGTCCTTCTTCGACATAGGTACAATGTTGGCTAACCATGTTAGGTACTCGACTACCCTGAGAACCTTGGCGTTGATCTGCTTGGTAACTTCTTCCTTGATTTTCAAACTCATATCAGGTTTGAATTTTCTGAGCTTTTGCTTTACCGGTGGACACATTGGATTGGTTGGCAGTTTGTGAGCCACAATAGACGTACTTAGACCAGTCATGTCATCATACGAACAGGCGAAGATGTCCTCATATTCCTTCAGAAACTCTATGTATTCTTTCCTTTCTGACGGTGACAGATGAATGCGGATCTGTGTTTCCTTGACGCTTTCTGAATTTCCCAGGTTGATAACCTCAGTCACGTCTAGGTTAGACTTAGGTCTGTTCTCAAAGTTTTCAACTTCTTTGACAATCTTGTCGGGTATATCATCTTCCTCTGAATCGATGTCCGTTTGTTGCGTTATCTCATTGCACGTCACAGTCATCGGTTCATCAAGACAAGTAATAGTAATGTTGTATAGATAAAGTAATGAGAAAAAACAGTAGTAATAAATAAGAGAAACTAGAAAATGCTTTGATAAATTGAATAACATTTTTGAACATTGAGGATCTTATTATAGGAATTGAAAAATGCGGAAAGGAAAACTCATTTTAGTAAATAAAACAGTAAGTAATGCTTGTTTAGCCTTGCTACCCCGAGGCTCGTCGGGCTTTGGTCGTCCTGATAGTCCAGTTTTTTGAGGTATGTCCCTCTGCTCACTGTCGCGCCCCCTTTTTCCCTTAAGCGGAGATCGGGTTTATGGCATTCTGACAACTCCTTTTAAAGGAAGAGGTTTAAAAGAAGAGTCGCCACCTAACGATTTTTAAGGTGCGTTTGGGCACCTAGAGTGATTAACTCATGAGACTAGTTTGCATTACCAGAGATTGGGTAAGGGCTTGAAATTATCCCAAGGGGAAGGTATTAGGCACCCCTCAGGATCCACAACTGTGGTTCTCGGCCAAATGATTTTCGTGAATTTGTACAATAAGCAAGTAGCAAGTAATGACTATTAAGAGGGGATTTCAAATAAGCATTGGAGTTATTAACTTTTGAAAGAACTAATAAAACATTTGAGAGAAAGACATCCTAGGTTTGAAACAATATGGATCACATCAATGCAATACCCTATAGACACTCCTCAGAGAGGGGCTACACGTGGTATTAGCGCACCGATCATCATATCCATATTCTATCCTTTCCCACCTCGTAAAGGTAATTCAATCGTGTGTTGGTCCCGAACTCTATTACGTGCTATTACCCGTACCATCCTATCAGTCCCGGAGGAGGCTAGGACTACTATCCTAACGGAGGTGCTAGTCTGACCCCTAAGTTTAAAGGACGAAATTCTAATCGACAAGCAAAGACAATTAGGACTGCAAATATGGGAAAAAACAAATAGGAGCAGATATGAGGCCCAAGTATTCCTCCACAGGTTATGCACATAATTAGCACGACTCAAACACAGGTAAGGCCTTTCTAACTTTAGGACCTAAGGCATGATGTCTAGGCGAGAATGCAATAGCGAGACAGTTTTATTACTGATTTTTTAGAGAAGGAATTGTATCAGTTTCTGAATACTGATTTTAACCGGTTATTAGCCAAACAGTATGCATAAACAGATCTACTTTCAGTTTTAACAAGTTTAATACCTAAGGCTTGTCTAGGCGTACCAAAACCTGCTCCAGTTATCCTGTTCTAAGTGTCCAGTTTTTAGAAAATAGTTGTTAAGCAGGGGTAAGTCTGTATTAATCTTTAACCAGGCTAAGGGGTTGGTGTTAAGAGAATATGAATGCACTCCTAAAAGGGCATGGTATCTAATGCAAACAAGGTGCAGGATGATGCAAGACCTATACATGATGTTCTAAATACATAAGCGTTTCAGCGTCAGAACGTGTTTTAGAAGGATCTATTTATTAACACATTTGATTTAAAGCAGAATGCAGCGGTTTCACAGATAGCCAATTCTTTGTTAGTTTGCTGAGCCTAATACATGATTTTCTACGTGTTCGTAGCAATGTATACAGTGATGCAAAGTATGTTCTAACACGTGATTTTGGCATGAATGACATGAACATGCTGAAAACAATATCCTAAGGAACATGATTTCTAATGCAAGATGGATGGTAATTAATGTTATCATTTATCCTAGAAAAGCAAGATTTCTAAGGTGATGCAATTATGGAAGATAAGAATGTTGAAGCAGTAATATTGTGACAGCCACTCCTATAAACAGGATTTCTACATGTGATGGAATGCTGAGTGCAGTAAAGCTGGGAAACATGATATGTATGGCATGCTTATTGTGACTAGACATGGTTACTATTGCACACATAAGGGAAGTAAATCCTGTAGGCATGATCTCTACCCGTGCCTATACTAAGTATGCATACCCCACCCATTTCATTATCCAACCCCAGAATCGTTTTTACAATTAGTTATTACAGACCAGTGTTACACGAATTACATAAGTAAATAAGAAAATTAAGAATTTACTCTATAGGGAGCCTACCAATAGGCCCAAGTCTCCAGGTCCTTAATGCCATATGCCATAGCCTTTCAAAACCCAGGTGTGTCAGAGTTCCTAAGGACCTCAGAGGATCCCAGGCAGTGCTCACACTCAGGTACCCTAGCCAAGAAGGAGTAAGTGCAGTGTGGGAATGTCAGCCTTGTGTGTCAGAGTTCAGAGGGTACTCAAAGGGTGCCCAAAGCAGTGCTCACACAAAGGGGCTGAACTTAGAAAACTAGGAGTAGAGTGAGATGTGCCATGGATAAGTTTAAAAAGGGTTTTGACAGAAATTGAGTAAGAAAATAGTTTAAACAAGACAGACATATTTTTTAGGAAAAATAGAGTTCTGAAAAGTGGTAATAAGATCAATTTGAAAATGGTAAGGCAACCAGAACAACACATACAGAACCAGGACTAAAATAAATTCCGCAACTACACACAAGGTAATGGGTAATTGGGAAAAAATATGAAGCATGTAAGTGTGAGCACACAGGAATCAGAGTTACACATGGATTAAGAATCAAAGAGGTCCTAAGGAATTCACAGGCCCAAGGTATAATAGGCATTTCGAAGTTACACAGGAACAAAGCAATCACAAAGTGAATGATGCATTACCACACAGAAGTCTAGACTATCATCAGGGAACATTGAAGTAGAACCTAAAAGAGATATAAACATGCTGAGTCTAAGGGAGGGGGCACATTCAGGGACATGTAATAGACCATGAAAGCATACATATTAGTTGCAAGTTGAATAGTAGAACCACAAGTGGAAACATATTAAGAATACAAGGAATTGAACTATCAATAGAAACATGTTGGTTTGATGACTGAAGCTTAACTCAGAACATACCAGTATGATGAAGGAAACAATAATACAAGCAAAGATATGAGATGCACAGTAGTCAGCCTTGGCTTGCAGCCGGCTCACTTAAAGTAATAGCAAATAGCACAAAAGAGAGAGTGAAGAGAGTATGAAACTCTTTTGTTGTGAAAGGAGTGCACATATCAGTTTTTGCATCTATGTCTGTGTGTCCTCTTGAAACAATAAGNCCAGAAGTCTGGACTCCCTTCAATCAAGGAGTCATGATTCAAACGGGTGTAAATTGTATCAAAATAAGGAAAGAATCACTTAGAAAGCTGTTTATACCATAATAGTAGTAAAGAATGTGGCATGAAATAAGGTCAAGTACATAGTATCTAAAGCAAGGAACATATGTACTGAGTGCATTTATATGGTAAAAAGCATAAGTCAATTTTGAAAATTAGTCAAAGAATCACGGATGGGACTAAAATCACAAGGAGTCATTCTTAACTAAGGAAAGTATCTCATATGAATGGAATACCACACAGGAAAATAATCTCAGTATACAGAATAAACAATTGGTATAGGTTCAGAAAATCCTAGTTAAAATCGATTAAACAGTAGAATTAATCAAATAAGGCAAGTGAATAACTCATGGGTCAGAATCAGTAGTGTATCACCTTAAGGGATTGTGAAGGATACTAATCAGAGGGAATCAAGGATTCAAATAAGGCTAGTATCAGCTAAGGAAAAATAACACGGATTAAATAGACAATGTTCAAGAACTCTGAAACCCTAGCAATCTCAGTAGAGTAAAATCATACAGGCTAAGGATTCATGTGTATTATAGGGTAAACATGGAGGCACGTAGAGAGAGTAAGAAAGTCAGAAACATATACGAACATCACAGGGTAAAAACTTCAGAGAATCATAAAGCACATATGCAAACATGTATTCAAATCGTTTGAAATAAGAAGATTTTCAAAAGAAACATGTAAAAAGCTTCATAGCATATACAGATCTAAGACAGATCTAAAGAAAATCGTGAAAATACCAGGGGTTAGGGTTTCAAAGAACCCAGAGAAACAAGAAACCTTAAAGATGTCGCCGGCGTTAGACGGGAAAGTAGTAGCTCTTACTCAGACGGCCGGAGGTGGTCGGAAAGTGGCATGAGGGACCATGAGAGGTGAGTGAACCGCTCCAGGTTCGCCCGAGGGCCTTAGGCTGCCGTCAAACCGGTGTAAGGCAAACAAATAGCCAGGAGATGATGGGAAACCATAGTTTCCGGCGAGGGAACCAGCCAGAGAAGATGAGCAAGCTTCATCGGAAGAGGGAAGCAAGAGGAAGGTTCTAGAGAGAACTAGAGAAGAATAGAGAGAGAATGATAGATGGAAAATGAGGGGTCGGACAGGGAGGGGGGGGGGGGAATTGGGGTTTAATTTTGGTAACAAA
>ML295404.1:80337-96366 GCA_005239495.1 Nicotiana undulata
GGACAGGGAGGGGGGGGGGGTAATTGGGGTTTAATTTAGGTAACAAATATTTGGGCCGTTGATCTAATTTGATCAACGACCCAGATTGGTTTGGGGTTGGGCCGGGTATTTAATGGGTTTTGGGCTGGGTATTCAATTGGGTTAAAGGGTCAGGTGGGTTGGGTTTTAAAGATGGCTAGGATTTAAATAAATGTGGCTAAACGTTAAATATCCCTTAAAATAGATAGATAATTAATAACTAATATAAAAATATATAATGACTAGTTATTGATTTTAAAATGGTATAAAATATGCGATTAGGCTATAATTGTAAAATTATTGTAATGATAATTAAATAATGCCAAGATTGGCTAATTTATGAAAGAATTAAATCTTGACAGGACTAGAATGGTATATTGAGCTAAGGAATAATTTGAAATTATTTGTAATGCGATTTATGAATACTTATTGAATATAAAACACTAAATAAGAAAATAAATTGGTAAAATTATGAAAAAATGCCTATTATTATGAAAAGTGATTTTGAGGTATATATGCAAGTTTTAAAATAATTTGAGGAAAAATTGGGTATCAACAACTGCCCTTCTTTACCCGGAAAGGATGAAAGAGTTGTCGGGTAAAGATATGATGTCCAATTTTGACCGAGTGGAAATAGTTTGAAAGATTTGGGCCGCACCCTGGTTTTGAGTTGCCTACATATCCCTGGTTTTACAGGAATCAAGCCGTATGTAGTTCAGGAGCCACCGACGAAGTATACCGGTGACGTTTTATAAGGACGGACGCAAGGTGCAAGGTAAGGTGAACAAAATGGCTTACGGGGTAGTCAGGAGAACTGGAGCGGGTCCGCTCCTGCCTGGCTGGATGTTCCTGGCCGGCTTTCCTGCAAATGAATAACAAGCGTATATTGTGCGTAATTTAAACATGATGCAGATTCCCATTGGACTATGAATGTTGTCTTTGGACGGTTGAAGATGACGTCCTTAGACCATGATGTCCTGGGCCATGAATCGCTTGATGCGGGATTCGCAGGCTATGAAATGATGTTCTCGGGCCATGAAGATGGTGCCTCCGAACCATGATGACTTTGAATAATGATATGCAAGCTGATAAAAAAAAGGTCCTCAGGCCATGACATGGTGTTCCCGGGCCATGAAGGTGGTGCCTCCTAACGATGACGCCTTTGGATAGGTTGGCGATATTTCAGCCCATGAAAATGCAATAGTATGATGCTAACAAGACAGAGCTTAGTCTTGCAAATTAAAGGGGCAGAGCTTAGCCCGAAAGGAAGCGAAGTAAATAATGACAAAGATAGTGGTTGCTTTGAAAAGTAGAGGGGAGGCAGCGTTTAGCCTCGGAAGGCAGAATGGTGTCCTTATGCAATGTAAATGCAGGTGGAGGTAGCGTTTAACCTCGTAAGGCAGAATGGTAGCCTTATGCAGGAGATAAAATGCAAATGGAGGTAGCGTTTAACCTCGTAAGGCAGAATGGTAGCCTTATGCAGGAGATAAAATGCAAATGGAGGTAGCGTTTAACCTCGGAAGGCAAAATGGTAGCCTTATGCAATGCAGATTCAGATGGAGACAACGTTTAGTCTCGGAAGGCAGAAAGGTAGCCTTATGCAATGCATATGCAGATGGAGGTAGCGTTTAACCTCGAAAGGAAGAATGGTAGCCTTATTCAATATAGATGCAGATGGAGACAGCGTTTAGTCTCGGAAGGCAGAAAGGTAGACTTATGCAATGCAGATGCAGGTGGAGGTAGAGTTTAACCTCAGAAGGCAGAATGGTAGCCTTATGCAGGAGATAAAATGCAAATAGAGGTAGCGTTTAACCTCGGAAGGCAGAATGGTAGCCTTATGCAAGTTGGAAGGCAGAAAGGTAGCCTTATGCACGAAATAAATGCAGATAGGAGATCTTATCTGATGATAAATTGCGGCGATATGATTGTGAGCATGGCGATAATGAAGTGTCGTTGGTGATGATAATAAATGTCGGCATGTGCGACGATCTTGAGAAGCGTGTCTTTGGGCAATATATGTCCTTCGGGTGGATAGTATGTTTTTGGGGCCCTTGTCATCTTTGTGCTTGCATCTAAAGAAAGATCGTGAGTTCTATAAAGGGAAGGTTAGTTCGCATTCCCGCTAGCTTTACTTGACTTGCTCACTTGATCGTGATGATACTGTCTGTATCACTGGGGTAGTGTTTGCTAAACAAGTTGTTTAAGTAAAAAATAAATATGCATGATTTTGTAAAGATATGATATAAGAATATAATCTAAAATAGCTTTTAGATGAACCGACAACCATGACACAGTTTGAGAAATCGCAACCTCTCCTGCCACGGAATTTTGAGGGTCCTCCTCAAATTTCTGCCCCAGTTTCCATTCGTGGGAAAAATAAGATTTTTATTGTGTTGTGACCGAACCCATAGGGCTCCCCTCTTAAACGGGAATCAGGTCAGGCGTAGTTCAATTTACATTGTTGACAAAAGCATAAGGAATTACACATAGAAGCACTTGACTGCATCTGAATTGATTGGTTTTGGCCAAACTTCTCCGTCCATTTCTACAAGTATAAGTGCTCCTCCTGTCAGCACTCTGTGAACCATGTACGGACCCTGCCAGTTGGGAGAAAACTTCCCTTTGGATTCGTCTTGATGTGGAAAGATTTTCTTTAGCACCAGCTGCCCTGGTGTGAATCGTCTTGGCTTGACTTTCTTGTTGAAGGCTCTGGTCATTCTGTTCTCATATAGTTGACCATGACAAACTGCGTTCATTCTCTTTCCGTCTATGAGGGCTAGTTGCTCATAACGGCTCCTTACCCATTCCGCGTCGCTGAGCTCAGCTTCTTGTATAATTCTTAGAGATGGAATCTCAACTTAGGCAGGAATAACAGCCTCTGTACCGTAAACCAGCATGTAGGGGGTTTCCTCGGTTTATGTGCGGACTGTGGTGCGATATCCTAGTAAGGCGAATGATAACTTCTCATGCCATTGCTTGTGCCTTTTTATCATCTTCCTTAGTATCTTCTTGATGTTTTTGTTAGCGGCTTCTACATCTCCATTCATCTGAGGTCTGTAGGTTGTTGAGTTCTTGTGTTTGATCTTGAATGTTTCACACATGGCTTTCATCAAGTCACTGTTGAGATTAGAGCCATTGTCAGTGATAATTGACTCTGAACTTCGAACCGACAAACAATGCGATCGCGAATAAAGTCGGCCACGACTTTCTTGGTAACTGCTTTGTAGGAGGCTGCTTCGACCCATTTAGTAAAGTAATCAATGGCAACCAGAATAAAACTGTGTCCGTTGGAGGCGGTAGGCTCGATTGGTCCAATGACGTCCATGCCCCAGGCGGCGAATGACCACGGTGAACTTGTTGCATTAAGCTCACTCGTAGGTACCTTTATCATATCTCCATATATTTGACAGCGGTGGAATTTCCGTACGTACTGGATGCAGTCCGTTTCCATGGTTATCCAAAAGTAACCAGCTCGGAGTATCTTCTTTGATAGAACAAAATCGTTCATATGTGGGCCGCAGGTCCCAGCATGAATTTCCTCCAATAATTTTGATGCTTCTTTTGCGTCGATGCACCTTAATAACCCCAAATCAGGAGTCCTCATGTACATGATTCATCCGGTGTGAAAGAAATTATTACACAATCTCCGAAGTGTGCTCTTTTGAGTGGCGTTTGCAAGCTCTGGGTATTCTCCTTTTGCCAAATATTCCTTGACGTCATGGAACCAAGGATTTTCGTCCGCTTCTTCTTCGACATAGGCACAGTAGGCCGGCTGATTGTGAATTTTCACTGGAATGGGATCAATGAAAGTTTTGTCTGGATGCTGAATCATAGATGAAAAGGTAGCCAAAGCATCGACGAACTCATTCTGGATTCTGGGGACATGCCGGAACTCTATCTTTGTGAACCTCTTTCTCAACTCCTGAACGTGATGTAGATAGGGTAGTATCTTGGAATTTTTGGTTGCCCATTCTCCTTGTACTTGATGTACCAATACGTTTGAGTCACCAATCACTAACAGCTTCTGTACGTTCATGTTAATGGTCATGTTGAGCCCTAAGATACAGGCCTCGTATTCAGCCATGTTGTTGGTGCAGGGGAACCTGAGCTTGACGGATACCAGATAATGCTGACCTGTTTCTGATATTAAGACTTCTCCGATACCGGATCCTTTGAAGTTTGCTGCGCCATCAATGAACATCCTCCAACCGTCGTAGGATTCTGCAATGTCTTCTCCTACGAATGATACTTCTTCATCAGGAAAATACATTTTTAGGGGTTTGTATTCTCCGTCCACAGGATTCTCAGCAAGATGGTCTGTAAATGCATGTCCCTTGACCGCTTTTTGAGTCACATAAATAATGCCGAACTCACTCAGCAGGATTTTCCACTTGGCTAGCTTGCCAGTGGGCATGGGCTTCTGAAAGATGTACTTCAATGGATCCATCCTTGATATGAGATATGTTTTGTAGGCACAGAAGTAGTGCCTCAGCTTCTGAGCGACCCAAGTCAAAGCGCATCAAGTGCATTCTAGCAAAGAATACCGGGCTTCATACGGAGTGAACTTCTTGCTGAGATAGTAAATAGCTTGTTCCTTCCTTCCTGTTTCATCATGTTGCCCCATAACGCAACCGGAAGTTCCATCCAGTACGGCAAGGTAGAGTAGTAAGGGTCTACCTGGCTCAGGTGGTACCAAGACCGGCGGTGTGGATAGATACTCCTTAATTCTGTCGAAAGCTTTTTGACAATCCTCGATCCACTTAGTCGCAGCGTCCTTCCTTAGCATTTTGAAGATCGGCTCACTGATGACTGTAGACTATGCTATGAATCGGCTGATGTAATTGAGCCTCCCCAAGAAGGTCATAACATCTTTCTAGTTGTTTGGCGGTGGTAGCTCTTGAAATGCTTTGACCTTTGACGGATCCAATTCTATTCCCCGGCGGCTCACAATGAATCCCAGCAACTTCCCAGCAGGAACCCCGAATGTACACTTCACGGGGTTCAGCTTCAGATTATATTTTCTCGACCAGTTGAAGAACTTCCTCAAATCCTCCATGTGATCAGCAGCTTTATTTGATTTGATAATGGCGTCGTCCACATACACCTCGATCTCTTTGTGAATCCTGTCATGGAATATGGTAGTCATAGACCTCATGTAGGTGCCCCCTACATTCTTTAAACCGAACGACATCATCTTGTAACAGTACACTCCCCAGGGTGTGATGAACGTTGTTTTCTCAGCATCTTCCTCATCCATCCAAATTTGATGATAACCAGCGAAGAAATCTACGAAGGATTGTAGCTCATGTTTGGCGCAGTTGTCAATTAGAATGTGTATGTTTGGCAAGGGGAAGTCATCTTTCGGATTGGCCCGGTTGAGATCCCTGTAGTCGACACAGACTCTGACCTTCCCGTCTTTCTTTGGCACAGGTACGATATTGGCTAACCATGTCGGGTACTCAACGTCCCGGAGAACTTTGGCGTTGATCTGCTTGGTAACTTCTTCTTTGATTTTCAAACTCATGTCAGGTTTGAACTTTCTGAGCTTTTTCTTTACCGGTGGACATGTCGGATTGGTCGGCAGTTTGTGGGCCACGATGGACGTACTTAAACTAGTCATGTCATCATATGACCATGCGAATATGTCCTCATACTCCTTTAGAAACTCTGTGTACCCTTTCTTATCCGACGGTGACAAATGGATACTGATGCGTGTTTCCTTGACGTTTTCTGAATCTCCCTGGTTGACAACCTCAGTCTCATCTAAGTTGGACTTAGGTCTATTTTCAAAGTCTTCGACCTCTTTAACAATTTCTTCGGGTATATCATCTTCATCCGAATCAATGTTCGTTTGTTGTGTTGCCTCATTGCACGTCACAGTCATCAGTTCATCAAGTAAAGTAATAGTAATGTTGTATAGATAAAGTAAGGAGAGAAAACGGTAACAATAAATATCGGATTCATAAAGAAAATTGAAAATGCTTTGATAAATTGAATAACTTGTTTTAAACATTTAAGATCTTATTGCGGGAATTGAAAAATGCAGCAGAGGAAAATCGTTTAGTAAATAAAACAGTAAATAATGCTTGTTTTTAGCCTTGCTACCCCGAGGCTCGGAGGGCTTTGGTGGTCCTGATAGACCAGTTCTTGAGATATGTTCCCTTGCTTATTGCCTGTACGGAAGGGCCTTCCTTCCCCTCCTCCTCGAGAACAACACAGCAATCCATATCACTGTCTTCCAAAAACAAATTCCTCATCGCTGCAAGTACTTCCTCTTCATCTAATCCATAGATGGTGTCGGCCTGCTTGAAGGTCTGCTCCAGATGAGGTATCGGCTGTTCCAGGAGGTAGTGATGAACGTGCCATGGCGGCGACCAGTTTCTAAATTATTCCCATGTATACTCGTACCCTAGATCGAAAGTAGTACCGTGTTTCTTGAGTTTTATGGGCTTCGTGATCCCTTGGAGTTTCTTACCGAGCCCTTTGCCTGGCTCGTATCCTCCCCAGTTCAGGATTCTCTCGATCTTGCTATCCCGCCATTTGTCCTTGTCGATGGCATTGACTCGTTCAATATGGTGATAAGCTCCTCCACCCAATTTTCTCTTTCCATCAATCACAGGGATAGTCTGGGGACTGTAAATAGGGTTGCTACCATCACCGTGGATGATCACCTCTTGGTGGTTCCACTTGAATTTCACCGCCTGATGTAGTGTTGATGCAACGGCCCCAACAGCATGGATCCAGGGTCGTCCTAATAGCAAGTTGTAAGATGTCGGCACGTCTATTACCTGGAAGTCCACCTCGAACCAGGTGGGTCTAACTGCAGGCATAGACTGATTTCCCCCATGATAGATCTTTGAGACCCGTCGAAGACTTTCACGTTGATTGCTCCCTCTCTTATCTCATGTAGTCCTTTACCCAATTTCTTGAGTGTTATCAACAGACAAATGTTACGATTAGAACCTCCATCGATCAAGATCCTTGTGATGAAATGATCTTCACATTGTACGGTAATGTGCAATGCTTTGTTGTGTCCCAACCCCTCAGGTGGTAACTCGTCTTCATGAAAAGTAATTTTGTGACTTTCCAGTACCTGGCCCACCATATTCGCCATTTCTCCACTAGTGATGTTGTTCGGCACGTATGCTTCACTCAACACTTTTAACAAAGCATTTATGTGCGTCTCAAAATTCTGCAGCAAAGAGAGAATAGATATCTGCGCTGGTGTCTTGTTCAGTTGGTCGATGACCGAATACTCCTTAGCCTGTATTTCCTCCAAAGATCATCTGAACCTGTTTCAATGAGGGGAGGGCAGTTGGCAGCTTGCTTTCTTGACTTGGCCAGATGTTCAGGGGTATAGACTCGACCAGTTCTCGTCATACCCTGTGCTGGTATGGCTTCCTCAAACCTGTTTTTACCTTTTCGTATTGCCTCGGCTGTATAATCCCAAGGGATAGCATTTGAATAGAAAGTGGTGTGGTCGACATTGCTACTGGAATCGGCGTGGCCATTCTTACTTCAACTAGAGTTAGGGGTGGAAGGACTGCAACCTTGAGTGGTGCTGGTGCGTTTGCTGGAGATACAAACTCAACTTCAATTGGCACTGGCGCCTTCGCCTTTGCAGGCGGCACTGCTTCAAACTCAAGTGGGATAGACATATTCACCTCGGCATTCTTAGATGGATGAATCTGGACTATGATCGGGTTGAGAGTGACTGCAGGTTTCTTTGGGTCATCGACTTCTTCGATCAACCCGATTGACCCCTCGGGATCCCAATCATCATCTATCTCAATCATATGGATACCTCTACCCTTATGGTCTGGTAAAGAGTTATTGAGGACATTCGGAGCGGGGTCTTTTTCCACAATAATCTTGTTATTAATGAGGGTATGTATCTTATCTTTCAGAGAGCGGCATTCTTCGATGGTATGTCCTTTTATGCCAGAATGGTATGCACAGTATTTGTTTGGGTTAACCCACTGAGAAGGGTTCTCAGGGGTGGCAACAGGGATAAGTGTGATGTAACCAGCAGCTTTGAGCTTTTCATACAATTGGTCGGT
The DNA here is from genome assembly GCA_005239495.1 of Nicotiana undulata. Classification (NCBI taxonomy): domain Eukaryota; kingdom Viridiplantae; phylum Streptophyta; class Magnoliopsida; order Solanales; family Solanaceae; genus Nicotiana; species Nicotiana undulata. The sequence continues at coordinate 88,416 of ML295404.1, forward strand.
GGGCTCGGCTATGGCGGTATATTGCTTTGGAGGGCGGCGATCAAAGTTAGGGCGAGGCCTATGGAAGTTTTGATGGGTAGGGGTGATTGATAGTGAGGTGGCTGGGAATTATAGGTGTTGTAGACGGGAGCGGGTTGTGAATATCTAGGTGGGGTAGGTTGATATGTGGGTGGTGGATATTGGTATGTGGGTGGTGGAGCTTGGTAATGAGGTGAAGGTGCTTGGTAGTTCGGGGTTGGATGATACGTGAAGGGAGGTGTTGGGTAGACTTGGTATTTGGGCGGGAATTCGGCTTGTTGTGCGACCATTACAGCTCCCACATCTTTTCTCTTAGACACACCACCGGACTGTAAAGCCTTGTTAGTGGCTTGCAAAGCTTCAAAATTTGTAACCATACCGCTCTTGATACCTTCTTTAATCTGCTCTCCCAATTTGATAATGTCAGAGTACTTGTGGCCTTCAACCATCATCATTCGTTCATAATATAGCGGGTCCTGAGCTCGGACAAAGAACTTGTTCATCTGTTCTTCCTCTAAAGCAGGTCTGACTTTAGCAGTTTTCGGCCTCCAACGAGTAGCATACTCGCGAAATGTTTCCGTGGGTTTCTTCTTCAAGTTTTGGATGTAGAACACATCTGGTGCGTTCTATGTATTGAATCTAAACCTGTCCATAAAGTCAATTTCCATGCCTACCCAGTTTGACCATTTCTTAGGGTCTTGGCTGATGTACCAAGACAGTGTGTATCCCTTCAAACTCCTCATGAACAGCTTCATGCGGATCCTTTCGTCTTTTCCTACACCAACCAACTTATCACAGTAGGTCCTCGGATGGACCCTCAGATCACTAGTGCCGTCAAACATTTTGAACTTTGGAGGTTTGTACCCCTTGGGTAGTTAAACATCTGGTTGTATACAGAGGTCTTCGTAGTTCAAACCTTAAATTCCCTTGACTCCTTCAACACCCTGAACTCGGCTAGTCATCTTTCTAAGTTCCTCAGCCAGATTCTTGATAAGAAGGTCCTTCTGATCAGACTCGGATGTATGTGAGATAGGCGGAATGGAGCGGGTCACAGTTTCCACGTAGATGGGATTGTTGTAGGCATGGAAATTGTCCTTCGTGGTGTTTTGAGGTTCGTGGGTGGATGGTGGAGTGTTGTTGTGACAAGTGTTGCATGGTGTTGGGAGAGTTTGGTTCTTTGGGGAAGTGGTGTTATGGTGAGGTGTGGGATGGTTCTGTTGCTTTGGGATATTCTGTGGAGGAGTGGGGTTGACGTCTGGGATGTTAAGGGAAAATGACAGATTGTCCAAATTCCGGACCTGGTCGAGCTCCTCTTGAAATTTCAGCAATTTCTGTTCTAATGGTGACATATTCTCATGCAAGACTTGAATACCCCGGCCGTCAACGGCCTCTACCTGTTCAACCATATTTTCCTTCCTGATACCGCTGGATTCTTCCATATTACTTTTGCCCTTGTTTCTAACTTTGGGAGGACTGAGAGGAGGAGTAGGTTGAGGCCCTTTGGATCTTGTGCGGTAGGCGGATAATGCCAGAATGAACGAACTAACCTTTGGGGAAGGGGATAATAACTAGAAGAGAAACAAAACAAAAGGTAACCGAGTCAGTGAGGATTATGAAAAAATATTGCAGTAATTAAACACGTAATGCGGAAATGTAAAGCGTATCCTAAGTTGGGAACCTCTTTGCGCCCGAGGTAGGCCTAGCGACAAATTGATTTGGAGAACTTAAAATGCTAAATGCCTCATTTTATTGATAGAAAATAGACAAATCTTTAAAACGACTCTAAATATGCAAAAATAAAAGGCACTAATGGACATAAGCCTTATTATATCAATGAAGAAGACAAAAGAAGACATCCCTATCTACTTGGTCCTAGAAGGACCTTCCCCAGATTCGGCATTCCTGCTTCCCTCGATCAGCTTTCCCAACTCGCAAAGACCCAACGGTAGGTAGGTGCTATCTAGGTATCCCCCTTCAGCTCCCTCGGCCTTTTGGAAAGTCTCAATCCTCTTGATGAACTTCTCTTCCAGCTCAACTATACCTCATTCCAAGTATGCCAGCCTCTTATTGGTGCTGACGGCCATATCCTTCCATTCCTCGATCAGCTTTTTGTTGGATTCGTGTATCTTGTGATGATCATCCTCGCATTCATGAATCCTCTTGCGCAGCTGGTTGAACTGAACTCGTGCTTCAGCCTTCTCATCTATAACCCGGTGACCTTGAGTGAACCCTGGCTCGAATTGGCCCTCCATATCTTCTTCACCTTTTTGCAGATGTTCTATGAGCCAGAGTTGGAGTAATAAATTGCAACCTTCGAAATGCCTTGCTCCTCGTTGACACATTTCTAAGGCCCGATACATATCTGCGATGATCATGGGCACAATGCTGAAGTCCTGCCCGTCTATCCCTTCCATTAGCGTCTTAGTTACCATGTCCAACCTAGTATGGATTCTTTCCTTCTTCATTGGGAACACAATCAAACCCAAAAAGCACATCATAAACACGAACACTCGGCAATGGATATGTCCTAGAGAGGTGATGGCAAACTCATCTTGGTAGGTGCGGTACGATTTGCTTTGACCGTACCTTTCATACAAATAGTCGAAAGGGATGTATGAATCCTTCAGACACACCAATTTTGGATTCTTCTTCAGACCCATCATTTTGAAGAAACTCCTGCCCGTGCGGCTTTCATGCATCAGCAACCCCGGAGATTCCCAAGCTAGATCGGCCAATCCTCCTATATCCTCTAATAAAGGTGTCATTTCAAGGTTCCCAAAGCGGAACACGGACCTATCGCAATCCCAAAACAGAGTAGCAGCCTCTATCATCATTTTGTTTGTTTTGATATCTAGAAGAGATGGTAGATTGCCCAGGTGTTTTCTGACGAGAGTTTTGTCACTAGAGTGGAGGTATTTCCACCAATTCAGCAGCCTAGGGTCAATATTGGCGACCATGCCGAATCTGGGGACTTCATGCCTCATTTTCTGCAAAGCAAATTAAGGTTAGGCCCTTACCCCCACCAGACTCAACTATTTAACACCAATAATTAGCAGGAAATATTTAGTTCTCCAAATAAATGCACAAAGCGTGAGGGTGTCCATTTGGGTTTTAGGGAAACCAAGTGGACTTTGGACAAGGCTATCTTAAAGGCTATTGTGCGGACAACACGTTACCCTAGCTAAGTTCGACCATGATGCATGCAACAGTATAACGGATTAAGGTTTCTATGGGGTTTTAGACTGGTACCCTTGAGCGGACAACTCAAGGGGGAAGGCATAGAACTATCGACTGCACCGCTGATCGACTAGTTTTACCACAAATACGCCTTTCCAAATTTAAGGGGTAATAATATAGGAAGAGCGCAACCACTCATTGTAAGTGTTGCTATAGTATTTTGTTTGGCACGAGTGGAGTATGAATGTCGAGCATGATATGCAATAAATAAGCATTCAAACAGATAGTCATGTATTTGTACGTTAAGGAAAGCGGTAAATACAACAGTTATGATTGAAAGTAAGTACAAAAAGAAAACAAAGAGACATGTTAGTTTTGTTCCTGTGAAATAAATACTTGAAAGAAGTAAACAATTAATGGCATGTAACATGGAAGGGGAAGGGGAAGGGGTGCAAGCATTAAACCAAATTCACGAAACGATTTGTAATAGTGTAAGCCTGGGGATATCCCCAGCAGAGTCGCCATGTTGTCACGCCCCCTTTTCCCCTTAAGCCGAGATCAGGTTTATGACATTCTGACAACTCCTTTTAAAGGAAGAGGGTTAAAAGAAGAGTCGCCACCTAATAATTTTTAAGGTGCGTTAGGGCACCTATATTGATTAACTCATGAGACTAGTTTGCATTACCAGAGATTGGGTAAGGGCTTGAAATTATCCCAATGGAAGGTATTAGGCACCCCTCAGGATCCACAACTGTGGTTCCCAGCCAAATGGTTTTCGCGAATTTGTACAATAAGCAAGTAGCAAGTAATGGCTCAAATAAGAGGGGATTTGAAATAAGCATTGGAGCTATTAACTTTTGAAAGAACTAATAAAACATTTGAGAGAAAGACATCCTAGGTTTGAAACAATATGGATCACATCAATGCAATACCCGATAGACACTCCTCAGAGAGGGGCTACACGAGGTATTAGCGCACCGGTCATCATATCCATATTCTACCCTTTCCCACCCCGTGAAGGTAATTCAAGCGTGTGTTGGTCCTGAACTCTATTGCATGATATTACCCGTACCATCCTATCAGTCCCAGAGGAGGCTAGGACTACTATCCTAAAGGAGGTGCTAGGCTGACCCCTAAGTTTAAAGGACAAACTCCTAATCGACAAGCAAAGACAATTAGGACTGCAAATATGGGGAAAAACAAATAGGAGCAGATATGAGGCCCAAGTATTCCTCCACAGGTTATGCACATAATTAGCACGACTCAAACACAGGTAAGGCCTTTCTAACTTCAGGACCTAAGGCATGATGTCTAGGCGAGAATGCAATAGCGAGACAGTTTTATTACTGATTTTTTAGAGAAGGAATTGTACCAGTTTATGAATACTGATTTTAAACAGTTATTAGCCAAACAGTATGCATAAAGAGATCTACATTCAATTTTAACAAGTTTAATACATAAGGCTTGCCTAGGCGTACCAAAAGCTGCTCCAGTTATACTGTTCTAAGTGTCCATTTTTTAGAAAATAGTTGTTAAGCAGGGGTAAGCCTGTTTTAATCTTTAACCAGGCTAAGGGGTGGGTGTTAAGAGAATATGAATGCAATCCTAAAAGGGCATGGTATCTAATGCAAACAAGGCGCAGGATGATGCAAGACCTATACATGATGTTCTAAATACATAAGCGTTCAGCGTCAGAACGTGTTTTAGAAGGATCTATTTATTAACACATTTGATTTAAAGCAGAATGCAGTGGTTTCATAGATAACCAATTCTTTGTTAGTTTGCTGAGCCTAATACATGCTTTTCTACGCGTTCGTAGCAATGTATACAGTGATGCAAAGTATGTTCTAACACGTGATTTTGGCATGAATGACATGAACATGCTGAAAATAATATCCTAGGGAACATGATTTCTAATGCAAGATGGATGGTTATTAATGTTATCATTTATCCTAGAAAATTAGGATTTCTAAGGTGATGCAATTATGGCAGATAAGAATGTTGAAGCAGTAATATTGTGACAGCCACTCCTATAAACAGGATTTCTACATGTGATGGAATGCTGAGTGCAGTAAAGTTGGGCAACATGATATGTATGGCAAGCTTATTGTGCCTAGACATGGTTACTATTGCACACATAAGGGAAATAAATCCTATAGGCATGATCTCTACCCGTGCCTATACTAAGTATCTATACCCCACCCATTTCATTATCCAACCCCAGAATCGTTTTTACAATTAGTTATTACAGACCAGTGTTACACGAATTACACAAGTAAATAAGAAAATTAAGAAGTTACACTATAGGGAGCCTACCAATAGGCCCAAGTCTCCAGTTCCTTAATGCCATATTCCATAGCCTTTCAAAACCCGAGTGTGTAAGAGTTCCTAAAGACCTCGGAGGATCCCAGGCAGTGCTCACACCCAGGTACCCTAGCCAAAAAGGAGTAAGTGCAGTGTGGGAATTCCAGCCTTGTGTGTCAGAGTTCAGAGGGTACTCAAAGAGTCCCCAAAGCAGTGCTCACACAAAGGGGATAAACTTAGAAAACTAGGAGTAGAGTGAGATATGCCATGGATAAGTTTAAAAAGGGTTTTGACAGAAATTGAGTAAGAAAATAGTTTAAACAAGAGAGACTATTTTTTTAGGAAAAATAGAATTCTGAAAAGTGGTAATAAGATCAATTTGAAAATGGTAAGGCAACCAGAACAACACATACAGAACCAGGACTAAAATAAATTCTGCAACTACACACAAGGTAATGGGGAATTGGGAACAAATATGAAGCATGTAAGTGTGAGCACACAGGAATCAGAGTTACACATGGATTCAGAATCAAAGAGGTCCTAAGGAATTCACAGACCCAAGGTATAATAGGCATTTCGAAGTTACACAGGAACAAAGCAATCACAAAGTGCAGGATGCATTACCACATAGAGGTCTAGACTATCATAAGGGAACATTGAAGTAGAACCTAAAAGAGATATAAACATGTTGAGTCTAAGTGAGGGGTCACATTCAGGGACATGTAATAGACCATGAAAGAAGACATATTAATTGCAAGTTGAATAGTAGAACCACAAGTGGAAACATATCAGGAATACAAGGAATTGAACTATCAATATAAACATGTTGGTTTGATGACTGAAGCTTAACTCAGAACATACCAGTATGATGAAGGAAACAATAATGCAAGCAAAGATAGGAGATGCACAGTAGTCAGCCGTGGCTTGCATCCGGCTCACTTAAAGTAATAGCAAATAGCACAGAAGAGAGAGTGAAGAGAGTATGAAACTCTTTTGTTGTGAAAGGAGTGCACATATCAGTTTTTGCATCTATGTCTGTGTGTATGCGATGAATGAGTAGAGTGTATATATAGTTCTTAAAACGAGTACAAAGTAACATAATTATAGAAATAGTACCAATTAAAATCAATCAGAGGTCTGGACTCCCTTCAATCAAGGAGTCATGATTCAAACGGGTGTAAATTGTATCAAAATAAGGAAAGAATCACTTAGAAAGTTGTTTATACCATAATAGGAGTAGTAAAGAATGTGGCATGCAATAAGGTCAAGTACATAGTATCTCAGGCAAGGAACATATATACTAAGTGCATTTATATGGTAAAAAGCATAAGTCAATTCTGAAAATTAGTCAAAGAATCACGGATGAGACTAATATCACAAGGAGTCATTCTTAACTAAGGAAAGTATCTCATATGATTGGAATACCACACGGGAAAATAATCTCAGTATACAGAATAAACAATTGGTATAGGTTCAGAAAATCCTAGTTAAAATCGATTAAATAGTAGAATTAATCAAATAAGGCAAGTGAATAACCCATGGGTCAGAATCAGTAGTGTATCACCTTAAGGGATTGTGAAGGATACTAATCAGAGGGAATCAAGGATTCAAATAAGGCCAGTATCAGCTAAGGAAAAATAACACTGATTAAATAGACAATGTTCAAGAACTTTGAAACCCTAGCAATCTCAGTAGAGTAAAATCATACAGGCTAAGGATTCATGTGTATTATAGGGTAAACATGGAGGCGCGTAGAGAGAGTAAGAAAGGCAGAAACATATACGAACATCACAGGGTAAAAACTACAGAGAATCATAAAGCACATATGCAAACATGTATTCAGAGACCCAAGGTGAAAGATTAGGGTTTTCGCAACTGAGATAAAGAGAGAGAATTCAATAAAACATTAAAGACAATGGAAATCTTAAGAGAATACTGGAAAATTGTATGAAACCCATTTAAAAGAAAGGGTGATGAAACCCTAATTTGAAAAATGAGAGATCGTTTAAAATAAGAAGATTTTCGAAAGAAACATGTAAAACGCTTCATAACATATACAGATCTAAGACAGATCTAAATAAAATCGTGAAAATACCAGGGGTTAGGGTTTTAGAGAACCCAGAGAAACAAGAAAACCTTAAATATGTCGTCGGCGTTAGCCGGGAAAGTAGTAGCTCTTACTCAGACGGCCAGAGGTGGCCGGAAAGTGGCATGAGGGACCGTGAGAGGTGAGTGAACCGCTCCAGGTTCGCCTAAGGGCCTTAGGGTGTCGTCAAACCGGTGTAAGGCAAACAAATAGCCAGGAGATTATGGGAAACCATAGTTTCCGGCGAGGGAACCAGCCGGAGAAGATGAGCAAGCTTCATCGAAAGAGGGAAGCAAGGGGAAGGTTCTAGAGAGAACCAGAGAAGAATAGAGAGAGAATGAGAGATGGAGAATGAGGGGTCGGACG